>JARHVA010008990.1:80000-167500 GCA_037957365.1 Torreya grandis | reverse complement strand
TTTATCATAGGGGCACTCTTTCTTATTGCAACCCTATTCATAGCACATTTCATGCCAATTATTATTTCATGTTATTGAGTTTTTGGATGAATTATTTTTTATTTCTAGTTTCATTTATATTTCTTATCTTAATCTTAGTTGTGCTAGTTCTTGTTGCATTTTATCAAACTTTGTTTTCATCACTGTGTCCTTCTCCCTTCTCCATATTTTTATTTTAATTGATCCACCATTTTTAATGCTTCAGTAAAATTTTCAAATTCTTTTCCATCAATAACTTATTTTAAGTGTGGTATTAACCTTGATATAAACCATTTAATTTTATGCTTTTATTTTAAAGGTTATATTCACTTCCTTGCTACCTATTTAAACATTTTATCAAATTATTTCACTATTTATTGTTTCCTTCAATCAATCATATCTATTAATTACACTTTCTATGGGAATGTTTAGATAATATAAAATGATTTTAAACATGTCTTTAATGTCATCCCATGTCTAACTATGAGAAGGGTGAAATTTCATATACCATTATAATGTATCATATTATAATGTTCTTACAAAATTGAATAGTTTAACCTAGTTGTATGTGATTTATGAATTATCTAGTACACATCTATTGCAAAGAGATATGCTTTCGCATAGTTTATATCTTTACCAAAGATGGGAAATTTAGTTTTTTGATCTATTTTAGCTTGATTAAACTTTATCTTTTTGCTTACTAGTGTGGTATTAGTATTATTTTATTTTGGAGTTTATTATTTCTTTTCTTTCTTCTCTTTATTTTTCTCAATGGTATTAATGTTTCCATAGAAATTTATTTTCGCCTTTATCTCATGAAAATTTTATGTCAAAGTATCATTTTCTTAATATTTCATCAAAATCTTGCATTATCTTCCTTATCAAATTCTCAAGTTTGTGTTTTATATATCTTTCTCTTAATTATTATTATATGCATATACCTTATTCAAGTAGTGTATCTCTCAATTTTTGAAGTGGCACAGGGGATAATGATTGGTTCAATGGGTCCTTATCCTCAACGTATCTCTTTTTGGATAGGGGAGGATGCATATCCTTGCATCTCTTTTTTATTTTCCTCTTTACCCTTTTTCTCTTTATTAGTTTTAATTAATCTTTATTCATCACCTTTGTCTCCATTTTCTATTACCTCTATTCCACTATCTTCTTTTTATAATCCTATTTTCCATTTATTTTTATTAATTCTATTATATTTTAATGAAATTTTCCAAATCCACTTTTCTCTCTTCTATATTGCTTTTGTCTCCTTATTTTATTTCTTCTTTATCTTTTATCTCAATATTATCTTCTTTGTTGCTTTATATAATTTCTAATTTATCTTTTTCTATCCAACTAGTTATTTTCATGCTTAGTAAAAGTTTTTGTTGGCCTTACACTTCCAAAGATTCCTCCCTACATTTTATATCTATCATCTTTATCATAGATGTAATGATTTTTTTGATTCATTTGTCTATTTAACTAAGTTTTTGTGCATAATATGTGCATATTTCATCCATTATCTATATTTTCCAATATTGCTTACAGTCTTATTATAGATTTTGGTGTTATCAATGTTAGTTTTAATTTGTGTGTTATTTATGACTATTCTTCATTATTTTTTATTTTAACTCCACATTTCCTTAATTTATTTTCATAGTAAATCCACTCTATGTCTCCTTTATCTTTTTTCTTTCTAATTCTCTCATCTATTTCTATTCTCTATTTTTCCATATTCTCCTTTAGTTTTTAATTTTATGCTTCTAACCTCATTAGTTCTTCTACTTTTCCCATTACTACTTCTTTGTATGTCTTGATTTTCTCCTTTAATTCTACCTAGTATTGTTATTTTTCTCTACTTTATCTCCTTTATTTTATTTTCCCTCTTCTTCTCCTATTTATTTGTTCTACTCTTTCTTCAATTCTTTTATTTTTTCTCTAATTTATATTATATTAACTAATTTATTTCTTATCACTAATGCTTGTTCTAATATTTTGTTAATTTAATCCATTCTTCTTACTTTCATTTATCTATTTATCTATCACATCTTTCATGTTTTAACAATATTCTCTCCTTATATCCCACCTTTTACCTTCTGTCATCCCCTACGTGATTTTACCCTATAATAACTATTTATCATTTCTTATCAACATGCATTCAATCAATAGTATGTATATTAGTCTTATTAATTTTTAAATGAATCTTCCTCTTATAAATTATAAAAATTTTGATTTATTTAAATCAAAAAATTTCCACCTTGATAGTTCTAAATTTATTATAAATGAGTCTATATAGTTTGAAACTAATAGTCTACCAATCCCATCCATGGTTCATCCACTTCCTAGATCTTTTGTAGTTTCTCCTTCATCTACCAAATGGGTTTATTAATTATTAAACTTGAACTTTTTATTATATATGCCAATATAAAAATCCAAATACATATTATATCCACAAAAGTGACCCAAAAATCTTTGTGTTGAGGTTGATAGAATAAATTCTCAACATAATATATAATAATTTAGTTATGTTTTCTTCTTGTTGAATAATTTTCTTATTCTCGTCTACCACAAATGTCTATCTCCTTGATTGATAGATTCAAATAATCTAGTGGATACTTTTAATTTGACATTAGTTATATGAAACCTAGGTTTAGACACCAAATTTTGACATAAAATATATACTATGTCATGAGTTCATATTTCAATGATCTAGATTATACCAATTTCATAAGATAAATATACTTCATTCATTAAACTATCAGTTTTCCTAAGTTAAACATAATTGAATATAACATAGATAATGATGCATAACTCAATTTATATTTACTAGTAAGTATTGAATAAAAATGTGTATTTCAAAATGTATTCTCAAGTCAGGATGATTTCCCTATGATTCATTGTTAATATTAAATACAATATAAAATATCAAAAGAGACATATTTTCCTCAAGCTTATACATTTGTATATATTCTTATAGAATACCATGAAGTATAGTCAATGCCATGGAAGACATCTATAGATGTATGATGCCACCTTATAACCATATGTTTCCATTATTTTACCTTTATGATATAATTCAATGAATAATCCTCTAAACATATTCTACAGTGCATCATAAGACAATGCCTTAGTTCAACATGTTCCATAACGAACATAGGTAGTGAAAATTTCTACCAGTATAAAATGGACTCCACCAAGTTCTACACCTAATAGAGTTACCCATCCTACAAAATATTTTATGAGTAGTGATTAAGAAATTTTTGTTACAACACCTTATTAATTTTTAGATTCATATTCATCTACATGTAGCACTTTTTTTCATGGATATTCACCTTACAACTCTATGATACAAGAACACATTATGGTCCTCCTATTGATGGAATTATATGGTAGTTTCTATCAAATATTTCAAAAAATTAATATATGTCAAAATTTCAAACATGTAAAAAATATTTTAAAAAATCAAATATGTCAAAAAAACATTCAAAATATTATAAAAAATAAAAACTCAAGCCCTGAGCATGACATGAATTATTAGTTTACTTATTTACATGTATTATTTGTTACATGTTTGTTATATATCATATTATTTTCAAATACACATGTAATTAATGAGGTATATGAGTGTGATATAAGACATACATATTACACATAGATTATTAAATTCTAGATTCCCTTCTATCCATTGTCCATGCCTATGTTGGGCGCATCTAATTATATAGGTTACATTATCATAAGCTATATATATCTATTATATTAAATTCCATGTTAATATACATATAACACAAGTGTCTTTCTAATTACCCATATATTACATTGTGCTATATGGATATGTTAATTTTCTATAATGTGACATATGGATGGTGTATACTAGTTTTAATTTTTATATGAACATTCAATTCTATTTATTTTATCCGATTATTATGTGTGGCCATTGGTCCTATGTATAAAATTTTTTTATTGCGTGACATTTGAACATGTACATTAATTATGCCCCTTGTCCCTATGTGTACAATATTTACTTGTGATACATTTGAACATGTCCATTGCTTGTAGCCCTTGTTTATATGTGTGAATTTTTTTTTTGAAACATTTGAACATGCCATTTACTTATGGCACTTATCCCCATGTGCATTATGGTTAATTGTATGCAAAAAAATTAAACATGATATTGTATGTATCCCTTAGTCATATGCATGACATTTTGAGTTTTTCTTGATACAATTATTGAGCTTGATTAGTGGTTCCATGATCTATATCACGCACTTTTATTATGTTGTCTAATTCAAACATTGTTACTTTATTGCATGCCTCACACACACACACACACACACACACACACACACACACACACATGACCCTTATATGGCTTGATTTAAATATGTTACATCTCCACATGTTCACATAATTATACATGATTCTATTTTTATCACATGCTATAATTAACTCTTCTTTTGATATGAGTGGCTTGTAGGATTTATCCATCATCTAATAAGTGTGTAATTAAAATGGAATTATTTTAGAGATTCAATCCTCTATGAATAGTAAATTTATATTTTAGACAAAATATAGGTTTCAAATATTTAAAAAATAGGTTTCAAAGATTCAATGTAATTCAAAAAATCAGAATTTATGATAGTGTATAAGATTCAAAGATTCAAAGAAATTGGAAAATCATATTCTATCACATAGTACAAGTTTCAAATATTTAAGTTAATTCAAAAATGAAACACATAATATATATTATCACATTAATACAAATTATGGGGGCATATGACATACATATGTACTCACTTTATAGTAAACTTGAGTACATATTCATACACACTTGAATTCATATGCATTTGCATATGCAAAATAGTTACAATATAAAAAATTATAGATTTCATGTACAATTAAAATTAATCATATAATTTTATATCATTTATAAAAAAAATTCATGGGGCATGATACTTGTTCATGCACATATATAAAATTTTCAAAAGTCAAAAAACATGATACTAGTTCATTGACATATATATAATTTTCAAAGTCAAAAGGAAAGATACTAGTTGATGCACATATCAAATACAATACAAGCTATAAATTTAAAGGAAAGTATTTATTTTAATTCAAATATATTAGCACTGAGTTTATTATAGGTGCATGAATATTATTCATTTTCTTTTCATAATGCAAGTAGAATATTGATCCATCTGCATTGGTGTGATTTCTTCTATTATGACTAATGTACATTTGATTCTAATGACACTCAATGGCCTAAGAATTACTTGTAGTGAGCCAATTGTGTTTTTCCATCATTTTTTATGGGTGATGCTTGTTTAAGTATAGTGACACTCAACATCCTTAGCATAACGTCTAGTGAACCCATTATGGTTCCATACTCTTTTGGATAAGTAATTCATGTACCCCCAATTCATTAGAGTTGGAGTATTCATATTTCCAACTCAAAGGATTGATTATTTATTTAAAATTATAACTTTATCACTCTTAATTCATTAATGGTTCAACATGAGTAATCATCTCTCTAAGTGATTAAATAATGGAGCACATTTCTCTAATGCTTCACCATATTTTATAGGTTATAGAGCAATGTGGTTTCATCTCCATATAAGTGAAATCATTCCTTGCTCTCTTTTCAATTTTTTAAATTAAGAGTTTCAAAAAATTTAATTTTCAAATATGAACAATGACTACTTCATGTGCTATAGAAACATTTAATAAAATTGAGTTCCTTTCATAATTGTAGTTTCTTATAAAAGACAAGGTGTGTTGTTTACACTTAGGTATTGTTTTCTAATTTATTATAGAAATTAAATTACAATAATAAACTAGTTAGGACATATATTAAACCACCAAAATTGCACCCAAATACATGACTCTTACTCACCATTCCTTTAAGCCATTTATCTACATGCAAGATCAACCCATCTATATTTTTTTAATACTAAAAAAACATTTTCATGTCAATGCTCAAACATCTCTATATAACTCTTAGACTACTCTTGATCTTAGGAAAACCATCTTTAACTCTCCAGGATAAGGTCATGCTAGACATATAGGTCTAATTCCATAGACATGTCCATCTAGGGTGACCTCATACCGATACCAACTAATGAATAATTTATAAATATTAAATATTCATTTGGTTCTTCATGCATGTTTTGTAAGGTCATCTAAAGAAAATTGTCAAAAAGTTTTAGTATAAATAAAAATCAAAGGTCACTCATTATTCTTAGCTTGGTATTATCTATTAAGAACTTATATGTCAATACACATTGAGAAAAGCTTCCCTACACTTCCTAAATTCAATATCATTCACTAAAAGGACAACCAAGTCTAAATTATTTCAAATCAAGTCAAGAGCTAACATTGTCAAGTATCAAGGTCAAATTTATAGTTACATGTATATATTTAAAGAACACAAGTTCACAATCAGTATATGTCAGATAAATATACATGGATTGATTCATCCTTAGATTATTTCAATAAATAGGTAGTGACCAATCATCAAGGGGGTGATTTGGGTTAGCTTATCCCATTACGTTAGTCTCTTTTTTATAGGTTTATATCTCTCACAAGACCCTTATGGTTTCTACATCAAATATAAGGAAAAAATTGATATTTTCATGACATAAATAGAATAAAAACATATTATCCCATTCAGAACACATAGGTATATAAGGTGTAATAGTCATTATTCTATCACAATCAATGTGGACAAACCATATTCAATGAACATGATAAGCTTGAACTATTATCTAGGAAGATTAGATATGTCTAAAAACATATTCAGACCTTGATTATGACCTTGAAAAATAATAGTCCTATTTTATGATTATTTTCATTATTAGACATCAAAAATAGTCAATTATAAATCCAAATTTAAGTTAAGTGTTGATGTGTGAATATGTATCACAGGTGCCCAAAGTGTTTAAGAAACACTTCTCATTTTATAATTTTAGGATTTTAGCACATGAATTATAGGTTGTGATAATCATATTATTTGCTTATGGAATAGAGGCAAATCAAGTGGACTATTCACACTATTTATAATGTTTGGTGGTTGGGAGCGACTATGGCCAAATAGTTAATCTATGCTATATATGAAGTATTGTATCCTAATTAGAGTGATTTATGTTCAAGATCCAATATAATAACTAATATAATATGGATATTTACAATCATAATTAAACTAAGGTGATCTAGTTAAAAAAGAAGCAAAAAGAAGGGTAAGGCAGAAAGAAATGTTGTTGATCTTCATTTCAAACATCATGACAAAGTATATATTTTATCTATACATGCACTTAACCAATGTGTAACATGAATTAACATAGGATTAAATCATATCACACATTAGGAAAACTTATAAGGAAGATTAAAACAATGCAAATAATAACTACGTTCACTTTAAATATTTGACCCTTACAAGCAAATGGCATTATCCCAAATGCAAGAAGAGTAAAGAAAATGAAATGAACCTAAGAACTTTCAGTCAACCTAGTATTGGCACAAGTTAAAAACTCTAAAATTAAAGGTGCATACCAATAATTCATAATAACCATTCAAATATAGCAATAAGAATAAGAAAATGAGAGAGAAGACATGATATCAAACACAGATAAATATTGGACAATATTTATAGATTTCCTTGCTTGTATTGTTTGCTCCAAGTTTATAAATTAATTTTGTCTCTAAGGACTCCCTCTTTTTTAAAAAATTTCCAACATACCTTTTATAAAATGATCAAGGTGGTATGTCAGTCAGTTTTAACCAATGAAAAAAGTACAAGTGTAGGGACAACTATTCTTTCCACAAATGTTTTAAAAATACACTAGGCTTTCCCAATGGACTGATCTATAAGTAGTGGGTTTTACAACCCACACATGCCTTTGCAATTATAATATTATACTTTTAAAATGGATAAGGTTTAGCCATAGGGGGAATATTTTAACTTTGAGAACCCTCTATCTAATGAAGTGCTCTATTACTATTATAGGGTCTTCATTGCTTTTTGAAGTTATCCAATAAATGCACTGTCATATCTACAAGATACTCAAGGATATAGGAGAGGTCCCCCATCATTGTTTTAAACCCTTTTAAACTAATCACTAATGGACTCTAGCTTGACTTATCTTTACATAGGTGATAATTTATCTCCCTTCAAGTCAATCATAATGCTCATAGGGTTTGGTTATGGTCCTTGTCTAGTTAGGGAATTCATGTAGCTTCTAACAATTCTCCAATAGTGGCCATGAGCCCAAACATCCTGAGCTTAAATCCATACCTTTACATTACCAGGTCTATAAGGTCTATGATTTCACACATTTCACTATGTGTCTTTGATGTGGCATTTTCATGGCATCCTCATGGAATTACACTCATCACTATTCAAAATATGACTATTGCCTTTGATTTGGATCCAAATAGCTATCTTAAAATTGACATCCACATGATTGTCATTTGACATTGGCATGAACATGTTTGACAGGTGTGTGATCATAAATTTTAAACTCATCTTTAGAACTCTCTAATATTTTAAAATTGATGTCCATATGATTATCATTTGACATTTGTATGAACATATTTTATGGGTACATGACTATCAATTTTAAACACATTATATGGGCTCTTTGTTGTCTTAAAATTAATGTCCTCATGACCCTCATTTGATATCCACATGAACATCTTTGACAGGTACATGATCATGAATTTTAAACATGATAAAGGGGATATCTACTGATCTTACCACTTATCATTCTTGAGTTCATAATATTTCCTATGTGTGCCATGTAGTGACTATTTGATGCTTATATGCTCTTTATATTAGGCTCATGTGCATCGTTTCATCTCTATAATAGGCTCATGTGATGGTGACACCTATCACCCCTAAAAATATCCATATAAACTTTGATAATTTAATGTTTTATGCATCATTAAATCAACTATACTAGGATCATGTAGACCATATATCTTGGGAACATGCTCATTATTTAACTCTTTAGTCAGGGTTTAACTTTTTAATGCGTGTCATGCTCTGTTGGATCCATATCATATGAGAAAATGTGGACCATTGATCCTACAAAAAATAATATAAGTTAAACTTGAGAGCATATAAAAATGACTTAGGATAAAATATTTAAGCTAAGTTCTAAACATATTAAAATGGACCCCATGAATTAAAAGAGACCAAGGCATAAAGACTTTAGACCAAGGTTAGAAACCTAAAACAAAATTACCATGAAAATAACAAAGACATAGAGTAAAGTCTTAGCCTAAGGTTTTTATCATATTAATACTTATAACAATATGACCATGCGATTATTTAGACCAAGCTAGGATATAAGGAAAAAAAAGGGATATTGGGGCATAAAAGAGACCAAGCATAGGATTTTTAGCCTAGGGTTTGGTTATGGTGAAAAACATGACCAAGCCTTAGGATAAAAATTAAACTAATTTATTGGTATTATTAATTTGTTATTACTTAAATTTAAATAAAAAATTTCCCACCAAATTTAAATTGGAATTAAAAGGTCTAGGTAAAACATTTGGCTAGGGTTTCAAAATATGAATTTAATCAATCAATTATAGACCAAGGTTAGTAAAACTTAAATTTAACATTGAAACACAAAAACCTAAGCATGTTTATTCCTAAATGGGCTCCATTAAACCTATAACCCAAAACACAAATATCTAATATTATCTCTTTAGATAAGATTAAAATAGAACCATGAACATATAAGTCAGCCAGACCATGGTGTGGATGATCTTCAAATAAAAAATAATGTGCAATCATGTTAATGATACTCTGATCAAGTGAATATTCAATTTTATGATACAAATTTGCATAATTTGACACATCATCCCCATTTTTTATAAATTGGGGTATGTTGACCTCAATAAATGGAATCTTTTGGGGAAACATAGCAATATGTTAGAATTTAGAGACTCTAGTTTAGAATAATAATTAAGCTACTTATCCCATTTGATTAGGCACCATTATTAAGATCAGTTCATGGTTAGAATAAATATTTCATATGTATAATTAGGATCAAACATCAAAAATCTGTCATGCTATGTGTGTGCTTTGATTCCACTTACTGATTGCCAAAGGATTTAGAGAACAACTTCTAGGTTCATGACTTTAATCATTAACATTAGCTTTCATCATGTTTGAATATTCATTAATAACAATTCTTTATCTCAAGGAAGGATTAGAGATTACTCTGCTACTATCCAAGCATCCATAACCCTAATAGAGATGCCTTTGAATCCACTCAAGGCCTTGTTCCATTGCCAACTAGGCATCCATAGGCCCGATGGAGATTACTAGAATCACTTCCTCTTAGAAAGATGTTTGAATTTTGTAATAAGGATCTTATTTTTTGGATTTTTTCAAGTCATTTTGAATTTTTAGCAAAGGTTGGGAACCAACTTAGCTAGGTTTATGGATTTTTTCAAGTGTTTGATTTTTAGATAATCATCTTTGGTTGTAAACTTTGTCTTAGGAAATTAATATTTTTTTAAGTGTAAGCATGATTGTGTCCTAATAGATTAAGCCTTCATCCTATATGTGAAATATTTATTAAAACCAAGATTAGATCAAAATAAGGTTTAAAATCTCAAGGAATAAATAAAAATACCCACTAGTCTTTGCTAGCTTCTCTAAATTACAACATCAAGATCATATTTCAACAGTCCATGATCAACTAATGTTGAGAAGTCATACCTACATTTATGAATTATGAATCTCTTGAGTAGTTAAATGAAACTCAAACTAAGAATTATCCAAAAAGACTTATTTAAAAGTAAGAAACAAAGAAAAAGAAAAAATATATATAAATAGGCACTATATACAAATAAGGGATAGGAAGGGAAAATGCAAGAAATAAAGAACAAAAAAGAAAATAAACTAATCCATACATTAGCTACATAAAGTACTTATCTCCAAGATCAAATGGAAAGTTATTTAGTCTACTATAGAACATAAAAACATGAATGTTTTCTTTATATGACATCTTGCATATGGGAGCACTTGTGTGTTCATGACTTTCATATGATGCATCTTGAATTATCTCCTCCATTATCCAATACATATATTGAAGATATGGATTTAAAACCCAATCATCTTCCTCCTAGATTCTTCTACTTTGTATTAGGAGTGCTAGTTCTACTTCATCCATAGATAGATAGTGTATTATATCACCTTTAGTCAATAATGGTAGCTCACCTAGTATCTTTAGACTAATGTCTTTATTAAGTTCTTTTTGAGGTGGACATAGACTACCAATCTTTGTACAAAAATATTCCAAGTTATCCCAAAAGGCTTCTTCACTCTAGTCAACTAAATGATGCTCATATATAATATTACCATTTGAAACATGCTAGTCCCATAATCCTGACTTCTTGATGAATTCATATGAAAATTATTGATCTATTTCACCCGCTCCATCTTCATCCTTAGTGAAGAAAGGTTGCTCTTCTACCCAATTGAGTTTTAGCTCATCTAGTTTTGGGACCTCTAGGATCATATTGTTGTCTTGAAATACCTCAATTTATTTCAATAAATATTGGTATAAATGTTACCATTGGTCTTCTCCTTCAAGGGAAGACTCTATTTTAGTAATGACCTCATATGAATTGCCTTCATATCTATCTTTTGAAGAGAGTTCATATTGTATCTGATCTTCTTCATGGGGCTACTCATTTTGAATGACCATTCCTTCTTCTAGATAATCTTTAAGTTTAATTTATTCTTATAATGGGAAATCAAAAACCTACATAAAGGATTTAGATGTTTCTACAAATCCAGATGTCCCTACAACACTATCTTGATAAAACATAGGTTTAGATGTAGCCTTTTCACTTTGATATTCTTCAAGGATATTACAATGACCAGCTAATCTTATATTACAAAGATTCATTTCATGCATCTCCTTAGATGACTCATTTTTTTTGTTATCATGAAACCTATTGAACCTTTGGGAAGAAAAGTCTCTATTAGAGCCTTCCCTAGAATTACCCACTTGCTTTTGTAACTGAATAAAATTAGTGCTCATCTTTTAAATGATCTTAAGTATGGATTCATCCTCATTCTTTGGTACTTCTAAGTTATGAAATTGATTTTCATTACTAGTGGGAACCAAATCTCTCTATCCATGTTGATGAAATCCATTTGTATCATTGTTGAAGGACCCCAATTTTTGGCCAAGATAGGGATGGATTAACAGTATTTGGTTCAATGTTGGTGTCTAATTTAAGGTAGAAACAATCTGATTAACATTAAGAATGACATTTAGTGCTAGGAAATTGAGGTTGACATTTGGGATATCATATGCAAGCTGACCTTGAGGTTACATTTGATCATTGATTATTAAAAATTCATAATAAGCCAATGATAAGGTGTTTATGACTCTAATAGACCTTTTAAGAAATATAGAAGCTATGGGATGCAAAGTATCATTGTAAATCTCTAAGGTTAAATCCTCTTTAGGTCTGTAAGGGGCTACAACTCTACTAAACATCTTTTGGAACCTAACATTAAAGGCTCTAATGGTATCATTTGAGTCTCTTATCATAGTGGTGAATTATTGATATAAAATGCATGAACTAATGATTTTACCAAATTGATCATTAAAGATTCTATTAAAATCATCCTAGATAGCTATGTAATCCTATGGAAGGTTAAGGAACCATTCATATGCATCATATTTGAGAGTAAACAAGGAAAATCTACATGATACATCTTCATGAATAATATTTAAGAGTCTTAAAGTAATTTTGAAAGATTTAAATGTTCTTTAGTAGTGACAATGCCATTAGGATTGAAATAAGGTAAATACATTTTAGGGTTTTTTGATAAGTCATGTACCTAACCAGACACATTGATAGAAGATCCACCTAACCATGCCATAATTTGATGAGGATCTTACATATGATAATTATAGATCCAAATCCTATTTGAAATATGATTTGTAAGCCTCATCTTTACAAAGAAAAATGATCAAACTTACACATTAAGCAAAGTTTTCACAAATATGTATAAAGAATAGCAAGGGAGATTGATATTTAACTAAATTAGCTCAAAGATATGTCCAAATATGTTAGTATGAATAATTTTTGCATGTTTAATCTCAAATGAACTCAAATTTGCAAATAATTAGTCAATCTTTGAAAAAAGACTTTATTACTAACCTCAAACACCTTGGATTTAAGCTATCTTTACTAAAAATACTCATGGATCTTCAAATAATGTTTACATTTATCTAAATAAGCACAAAGATTGGTATAGAGCTATAAAGATGAGTGATTTTTGCATAAATATGCTAAAATAAACACAAATATGCAAATATTACATCTATCTTTGATAAAAATACACCAAAATTATTAAAGATTCTACAAATTCACAAAGATCTAACTAAATCCCTCCTTATAGCACCAGTGAAGCTTTACCTATTGATGCTTGAATATGTATCATAGGTACTCAGAGTGTTTAAAAACACTTCTCATTTTAGAATCTATGAATTCAGTGCATGAGTTGAAGGTTGTGATAATCCTATTATCTATTGATGGAATAGAGACAAAGCAAGTGGACTATTCATAATATTTATAATGTCTGGTGGTTGGGAACCACCATGACCAAATAGTTGATTTATGAAAAATATGAAGTATTATATGCTAATAAGATTGAATTAGGATCAACATCCAATCTAATAACTAATATAAAATGGATATTTATAATGATAACTAAACTAAGGTGATCTAGTTAAAAAAGAAGCAAAAGGAAGGGTATGGTAGAAAGAAATGTTGTTGATATTCATTTTAAACATCATGATAAACTTTAGATTTCATCTAGACATGCACTTAACTAATGTGTAACATGAATTATTATAGGCTCAAATCCTATCACATATCAGGAAAGCTTATAAGGAAGATGGAAACAATGTAAATAAGAACCAAGTTCACTTTAAAGATTTGACACCTGGAAGAAAACAAAATTAACCCAAATGCAAGAAGAGTAAAGAAAATGAAATGAACCTAATAACTTTTAGTCAACTTATAATTGGCACAATTTAATAAATTTGAAATTAAATGTATAGTCTAAGAGTTCATAAGAACCATTCAAATTTGGAAATAATAATAAGCAAATGAGAGAGAAGCCATGATAACAAACACACAGATAAATACTAGACAATCTTTTTAGAATTCCTTGCTTGCATTATTTTCTCCAAATTTATAAAGTAATTTTGTCTCTAAGAAATCCCTAAATTTTTTATAATTGATAATACTCAATTTATATAATAATTAAGGTGGTATGTTGGTTATTCCTAACCAATGAAAAAAGTACAAGTGTAGGGATAGTTATCCTTTCGACAAATATTCTAAAAATACACTAAGTTTTCCCAATGGACTAATCTATAGGTAGTGTGTTTTAAAAACCACACATGCCTTTTCAAACAAAATAATCCACTTTTTAAATGGATAAGGTTTAGCCATAGGAAGAATATTCTAACTTTGAGAACCCTCTATCTGATGAAGTACTCTATTACTATTGTAGGGTCTTCATTGATTTATGATGCTACCCAATATATGCACTATCATATCTCCAAAATGCTCAAGGATATAGGATAAGTCCCCCATCATTTTTGAAAATATTTTTAAACTAATCGTTAATGGACTCTAGCTAAACTTATCTTTACACAAGTGATAATACAGCTCCCTTCGGTTTAATCATAATGCAAATAGGGTTTGGTTATAGTACTCACTTGGCTTGGGAATTCTTGTAGGTTCTAATAGTACTCTAATGTAAGTCATGAGCTCAAATTTCATGATCTTAGATCCCTACCTTTACATTACCAAATCTTCAAGGTCTTTGATTTAGCACATTACACTCACATGGATTTGATGTGGTATTTTTATGGCATCCCCATGACATTCTTTTCATCACTATTCAAAATATGACCATTGACTTTGAATTTAGATTTAAGAAACTCTATTAAAATTGACCTCTACATGCTTATCATTTGACTAATATTTATAACTCTCTACTATTTTAAAATTGACATTTTCACAACCATCATTTGATTTTTGCATGAACATCTTTGACAAGCATGTGACCATCAATTTTAAACATGTCATCTAGGCTCTTTACTATCTTAAAATTGACATCCTTATAACCATCATTTGATGTACATGCAAACACCTTTGATGGGCACATGACCATCAATTTTAAACATGTCTAAGTGGCTCTCTATTTATATTACCACTTTTCATTCTTGGGTTCATCTTTTTTGTTGTGTGTGTCAGATGGTGACTGCTCAATGCTTTTATGCTATTTGTATTAGTCTCTAGTGTATCATTTGATCTTTGTACTAGGCTCCCATGATGGTGAAACATGTCATCCCTATAGAGCTCCATATAACCTTTGATAATTTAATGTTACATGCATCATTTGATTAATTATACTAGTCTCACATAGTTCATAGATCTCAAGAACATGCTCAATCTTTAACTCTTTGATTGGGGTTTGAATTTTCAATGCTTGTCACAATCCATTGGATCCATCTTGTATGAGTAAATTTGGACCATTGATCCTATAAATAAGAACAAAATCTAAGCTCAAGACCATATATATATGACTTAGGATAAAATATTTAAGCTATGTCCTAAAAATATTAAAGGGTACCCCATGAATTAAAAGGGACCAAGGCATAAATACTTTGGACTAAGGTTAGAAACCTAAAAAAAAGACCTCTTGAATAACAAAGAGATAGTGTAAAGTCTTCACCTAAGGTTTTTATCATATTAATAAATATGATAAACCTTATTATAAGACTTTTAAGCTAAGCCTTATAACAAAGGGACCATGTGATTATTTAGACCAAGCTAAGATAGAAGGGAACAAAGGGATCACAAGGCATAAAAGAGACCAAGCATAGGATTTTTAGCCTAAGGTTTGGTTATGGTGAAAAACATGACCAAGACTTAGGATATAAATTGAAATAAGTCCATGGTATGATTAATTTGTTCCCACTTAAATTTAAATAAAAATTTTCCTCCAAATTTAAATTTGAATTAAAAGGTCTAGGCAAAACATTAGGCTAGGGTTTTAAAATATGAATTTCATTAATAAATTATATACAAAGGTTAGTAAAATATCAATTCAACATTTAAGCACAAAACCCTAAGCATGTCCATTCCAAGATGGGCTCCATTAAACTTGCAACTTGAAACACAAATATCTAATGTTAGCACTTAAGATAATATTAAACTATAACCATGAACAAATAAGTCAACTAGACCATGGTGTGAATGATCTTAAAATAAAAAATAATGTGCAATCATGTTAATGACACTCTGATCAAGTGAATCTTCAATTTCAAGGTACAAATTTGCATAATTTGACACATGGGTCCCCATTTTTTAGAAATGGGGGTATGTTGACCTCAACATAAGTTATTTACTTTTTAGTGTTTTCCCAAAACATCATGTTTCTATAATTAACAAGTTGAAATTATAATTATTTGTAAATTATATATCTTTAACATTTTGATATTTCAAAATTTATACTTATTTTCACAAAATTCAATTCTTAATTAAAAAATAGGGTAAAATAACACACTAAGGAACATCTCTTTATCCTTTTACTCTAGAATTATTTTTATTTCAATACTATAATAAAAAGGGGGAGTTTTAAAACATTAAAATATGGTATTAGACACTTGGAAATATTAGTTTTAACCTATCCTTATCTAACATGATTTTTTCATAGACATATGGATCTTGCACACCATTGATTTTTATCCACTTCACTTCTATGGGCCTCTCCTTCTCAATTTTATTGTAATCACCTACGTGAATTTTGTAGTTTATGATTGACCTATTAATTATCATACCCATATTATCTCTATATCATTAGATGTGTATAATTTATTTTCACATGAGTCTGTCAGACTTAAATACTAGTGGAATTTCATAGGTGTCCAATTCTGATAGACCTTCCCTCACACCAAGTAACAATAATTTTTTGGATTTAAATTATCTTTATGGGTTATCCAATATGTTTCACATGTCATTATCATGATAAATTACCCAAATGGTCCCATATAAATAAAAAATAGGTATAATATTATTTCCATCATGTAACACTATCAATGAAGAACTAAGTAAGCCTATTATATCACTTTCACATTCAAAGTTACTACCCTAAAATTCATAAATCAGAAATAAGTCATAAGGAGTAGGACCTAACCAAGTATGAAGCACTTAAAACCAAGAAAAATTGCCATTATCAACTTTTAAAAGGTATATTATAGGTTTCATTCATAAAAGGAACACCATTTTCACATATATACCTAATGGGGAGAACTAAGTTTAGTTTGAATTCCATCTTAGGAGAATTTCATACATAGGCAATGCTTATAAATTCATTATATAATGGTTGAGGTCATCTCAACCCATTTCTCTTCCCATTTTTTATACCTAAACCTAGTGTTGCTAGTGAAGCTATGGGTTTGAAGTGAAAGAGACATGTTTTTAGATTTATGCATAAATTGGACATATTTTATAGTATAAGAATATGGTTTAAAATAAAACACAATGACTCATGCTAAAATACTAAGGAACTATTCACAAGGATAGATTTGAAAAAATCATATTCCTTTGTACTAACTGAGGCATACAGATTCTAAGGACCCGTCCAAGAAGATCTAGATACTCACATTCATAATTTCAATAACTCTTGATACACTTCTAGCCTTTTATATCACTTGCACATATTTTTAGGCCTACAAAGAACATTAAAACACTAAATATATAAATCCATTATGTTATTTCTATTTGTAGTAAGTTAAAATTGTTTAATCAAACTTTATTTTGGCATTCATATTTGTTTATTATTTTCACATATTAGGAAATATAAATTATTCAAAATTTATATTTTATTATATCACATTAATCTAAAATAAGGTAAAATAATATTCAAAAGATGAATATTTCAATGAAGCATGGAAAACATGCATATAACTAGTGAGTGGTAACAAAACACCTTGCTTAAATTATTTCATAAAAGAAGGACTTTTGTTTTGAGAAGAAAAATTATGTGTATTGAGAGGTTCAACGCATATGTGTAGTTGATGAGAATTAATTTTATCCATGAATAGTGCCAATGTGGAAAAATATGTTCAGGAGTGTAGAGTTTTCTAGTTGAAAAAGGGGAGAAGTTAGAACATAGGGTTATATCAACCATTGCTTATTATAGAGAGACCATATAAAAACATCATGTATTTTGTTTTAGGATTACCTAGAATGTAAATAGGAAATGATTATGTTTTTGTGACTATGGATAGACTCTCAAAGATGGAACATATTTTTTCATGTAAGAATATAGTGATGTGAAACATATCATTTAAAAAACATTCAGGTAAGTTTTTAGGTTGAATATATTACCACACAACATAGTATTAGAGAGGGATGTGAAATTTTTTCAATGTTTCTAAATGACATTTTGGAAGAAGTTGAATACCAAGTTATAGTTTAGTTAAGTGTATCATCCTTAAATATATGAACATGTGGACATTGTCAACAAAATTTATGGCAATCTATTATGGTGTTTGATTGATGTTAATATAGGAACATGAGATTTAATAAAAGCATAAGTTGAGTTTTTTTATAAAAAATCACTTGATAGGAGTAATAAAAGGAGACATTTTTTTATTTTGTATGGATTAAGTCCAAGAGGAGTTGAAAAGTTGAATAATATAAAGAGTGAACAAAGGAAGAGTGCCAAATTAGAATATTTTAATAAGTACATGAGATACATGCATAAGTAAGTGTGATAATAGTTGGAAAGTATAGATATTAAAATATGGTATTAAATTCTTGGCAATGTATGTGTTGAACTACCATCACCATACATGACTTGTGCATACATATATGACTCTAATTATCCATTACCTCACATCCACATGCTGACTATGGTTCCATTTAATATAATTTACTTTTATTAACCTATAGGAATCCCCTCAATCTATGCCAAAATAACAAATTATAATAATCAAACATCTCTAGATCATCATATTAGTGTTCATATCTCCTAGAGAGTAACATCAGACTTGTAACATATAGTTTGATGATAATACCTAAGTCTAAATATTATTTCATTCACACAATAATGGTAATAATTTAAAATAAAATCATTCTTATGGGTTTTCCCATTATCCTAACATGTCATTGGAATGATAAATTGCCCAAAAAGTCTCATATAAATAAAAAAAAGTCTAAGCTTGATAAACATCTAGTACTTATCTAACAAACATTTATCAAGCATAATCAAACATTTACACATTAAAATTAACTTCCCTATTCTTTCCAATTTTAAAATAAGTCACAAGTACTAGGTCTTGTCCAAATTTGAAGTATCTAAAATCCATGCCAAAGTTGTCATTTGTTAAGTGTCGTTGTCTAGATCAAAGGTTGTAAACATTAAAGTGGTATTAATTTCATATATTAACCTAATGGGAAGAAATAAATATAGTTTGAGTTCCCTCTTTGTATTATTGGATATGTAGTAAATGCTCACCATTCAATGGAGATTTATTGGGGTAAATAAAACCCACCCTTACTCCAATTTTATAGGTAAGTTTATCATTACAATTGGACCTTGGGTTTAAAGTGAAGGAGGTAGATTTATGTTAGTTGTGTGCATAATTAGACCTTAATATTATAAAAACAATCATAAAAAAAGTTTCCATTGATATTTACCTTAAAAATTAAAAGATTCATGCATACAGAATCATTAGACTCAGAACATAGTGACTAATAATATCAACTTGAGGCTAATGATACAACTTGGGTGAATTTAGATATATTTTAAACTATAATATATTTTAATTAATATATATTTTCATTAATGTCTTAACACCTACCTATAGTCTCAGTCCTCTATAGAGTAGATAACCACTTAGTATTTTATCTTCTTAATTTAATTTCCATGTTTAGCAAGTTAGAGTGTAAAATCAATTTCAATAATTTTTCATCCATATTTATAATTAATTTTTATACATTTTAATCTAAATTATTACAATAGTTTATATATTATTTATAGTTAGTATTAATCCAAAATAGGGTAAGAAATATTAGTGTACATATTGCCTATACTAAGCATAACAAACCATATGTTTTAGATTAAGGTAAAAATAGGTTTTGAAGGGACCCCGAAACCCAAAAACAAAGGAAGAAGGAAATTACAAAAATGCCCCACAGGAAAAACAAACCTAACACCTACTGTTGAGTAGTATCAAAAACAGGTTTTACTTGGATCTGAAACCACTAATCAAGTTCATCAAAAGAAAGACCCCAGGTTTTACAGAGACCTAGAAACTCAAATTCATTTAGAAAACAAAGAACCAAAAAAATGAAACAGTTATAACATCCAACTATAAGGACCAGAATAGTATGAACAGAAAGAGCCTATTCTTCTAATTCTAGGATCATCTTCACCGCTTCTTTTCCAATCACATCAGTGTCTTGTATGGATATTGCAGCTGACGTAGCAGCCTCTTGCAAAGCTTTCTTCTTCGAGCTCTGTCTGGTCCTCTTACTGGGCCCCTCAAAATATTTTTTTTCCTCATTATCTCTTTTTCCAAGGTTTACAGTAGCAACACATATGCTAGAAGTAACCTCCTCCATCTTCATTCTGCTTTCCTTAATGAGCCTTGTAAGATTATTCTCATAATCTTTAAGTTTGATAGGAATATCTCTCATCTACATTTCCAGATTATTGATTTTTTTCTGATTAGCTTCCTGATTATATTCCATTATTTCCATTCTCTTCTTAAGGCCCATTATTTCCTTATACATCCATGAGTCAACTTGAAGAATAACATCTGCTTTGCATTTGGCTGAATTCATGAAGAGAAGCCTCATGTCACTCTACCTAACGTCACTAAAATCTTCAGTGTTCTCTTTTGGATTGACTTCATCCTTTTCAGTTTGATCCTCCCTTTCCATTTTTTTATGTTCTTTAGTATCAACAGGGTTTTCATTGTGGACAAGATCATCCTTTACTTGTTCTCTAGTCTCCATTGTGTGATAGGCATCCTGAACCATATGTTACCTTAGGGTTTCATCCTTCTTTATAGGGTTTTCAAAATTATTCCTTTAGGTTTTATTTTTTTATTTGACTTATGAATTTTCATGATATTACAAATTACACATGGGGGTAAGTTCACAAATTTGGGGGACAAAAGTGACCTACTCGTGGACATGATTTTTCTAAAATTTCATAAATTTGAACTTATATAGATAATTTTAAATATCTACACTCTAAATTTGAAGATGATGTAAAAACATGAAATATATAATTTCAAGTATAGTTTCCAAAACACTAATTTTTTTAAAAAATGGTTCAGTATAACTAGGTCAAACATCTAAAATTTGAAGAGGAATACTAGTTTTTATCAGAAAACATAGTAGATCAATGGCTGTGATGTGTACCATTTTTTTAGCAGTGTTTAATATTATTTGAAATCCTTAGGGGAAAATTTAGATAAAATATTATAACATGTCACATATATGTTTTTTATATTTTTTCAATGAATACCTTTTTTATTAATTTTTTAATTAACTAGATCTTAAAAACTAACAAAGAAATGGATAGTCATCCATGAGTTAGGCCTAACTACCTCAAAAAAATGAAAATGAATTTTTTTTATGTGTGTATAATTAAGCATAATACGTCACCATATACTTTGTTTTCACTTGGATCAATGAAACACAAATTATATGGACATGTATAGATATGTATGTTTATGGCATGTAGTGGCCTAAAAAAGGCATAGCTAGAAATAAATATAGTTTAAAACCTTAAATTAGTTAAAAAATTATAAGATTCATATTTTTAGAAAGAGAAGAGTGTTCTCATCATTATGGTATCAAATTTTTGAATTTTTGAGTTAAAATTCTTAGAGTATTTGGAAATCAAAGTTCAAATTTGTTGTTAATTTTCATATTTTTCAATACTCAGTTGTACATTGATAGTCCAAGCCTTTGGTTTGGAGTCCAAGCCTTTGGTTTGGATTCCAAGCCTTTGGTTTGGAATCCAAGCCATTCCCGATCCAAAAGTTGTGGGAATTGAATTTGAATTCAAATACCATGATTGCATTATTAACTATGTTATTAAAACACTCATGTTATTATATATCATGATCACATTAATAGCATGATCGTGTTATATATTCTAAACATCCTAAAACTTGAATAGGAGCCATTAGGCCTAGTAGTCTTAAGATTGTTTTCTAATATGACATGTGTTATCAAATCCCTGATTGACATTATATTAATGTAATTCCTTGTACGAGGACTAATTATTCTTAATTTTAAAGATTATACTAAAGAAAATACTTGATTGGTTAAATATGATGTGAAATTAGGAAAAAATATTCACAATGGACAAATTAGATGGACATAATTCATTATATGGGGTGAAAAATGCCTCGATTGATATTATAAGTGGAAGTAATTAATTACATAGGACTTAGGTGTCCTCAATTATTTATAGTATTGAAAAAAATATCAATTGATTTATCATGGTGTAATTAAAGCCCCAAATAACATTAGATGGATGTAATTCCTTGCTTGGGGATTGAGTGTTCCCAATTGTATATCATATTAAACCTAAATACTCAGTTGATTTAATATGGTGTGAAATCAAGGTTAATGGAACCCAACTAGAACATTATATGGACAAAATTACTTTCATGGGGCTCAGTTGACCCCAATTATGTATGTAAGATAATTTACCAAATGAATGATTAACTAGATATAGTTTAAAATTAAGGCCAACAAAGTTGTAATTAACATTAGATGTATTTAGTTACTTACATGAGCCTTGGTTTAATTATATAATTAATTGAACTAAATAACTAGTTGATTCAATATGTCATGTATTTGGGACCAACAGAGCCCCTTATTGATAGTAGAAGGATGAAATTTATTACACAAGGCTCAAGTTTGGACTAAATTTCATATATCATATTGAAAAATTATATTTTTTTAGTTGAATTTGGTGCACAATCAAAATATCAATTATTATTAAAGATAGATTTGTAATTCCTTATAGAGTGTTCAATTGGTCATGATTTCATATCAAATTCATGATAACACTCTATTATTTGAATAAGGTGTGAAAATAGGGCCTTAATTAAAATTATGTTGACACAATTCCTTGGGCAAGTCTCGATTGGCCTTAATTATGTATCATCTATAACTTAATACTTGATTGTTTCAATATGGTATATAATCAAGTCCATGTAAGCTCCAATTTTCATTTTATATGAATGTAATTCCTTACACATAGCTCCTTTAGACTGACTTACATATCAAATTAAAAAAATAATTATTTTTTTAATATGGTGAGCACTAAGATCCCCAATTGATATCATATGGATAAAATTACTTATATTGAGTCTCAGTAGGCCCTTGGGATCAATTTAACCCCAATTAACATCCTTTATATATATATATATATATATATATATATTAAGAAATAGTTTCACAAGGATGAACTTGGTTAAAATTACATCAGTCATCACCACAATTAACTTTATAGGCTCAATTTATGATGATGTGGGGGATAATTGATCCCAAATTCACATTCTTTGCTCACAAATCTATGTTTAAAGAGCTCAAATTTTCCCCAATCACCATCATGATTTTACGTTAAATACCCTAAAACCTAGACCCTAATCCTTAAACCCTAAACTCTATTTACTATAAATATAAACTATTTAAACCTTGAACTAATCATTTTAGCCCAAATTAACATCATTTAAACTAAGAATTAAGTTCATCAGGCTCAATTTGACCTAAATCACATGATTGATTGACCCATTTGACTAATTCACTCAATCTATATGTGTGACATGACATCCATGGTATAGTGATAACCCAAAAACACATTCTATAGTCACAAATGGGTACAAGTGATTTAAATTAGCCTCAATTATCTTTGTAATTGACATTGTATACCCTAAACCATATATATATATATATATATATATATATATATATATATATATATATATATATATATATATATATATATATATATATATATATAAACCTAGAAGGGCCATAAACCATAAACCCTAAACACTATATCCTAAATTGTAAACCATTTACTTTCTAGGTATTTACCAACTTCAATTTATTCCTAAGTAACATCCTTTGTAGTAAGAATCTAGTTTGAACACATAGAATATCTAGTGATTAGACATTAATATATAGGTCCTTGAACTTAAACTTATGCCCTAATCCCTATTGATCCCTAAAACATTTAAATTGTAATCCCTATGCCCTAATGCCCACTATGTATGCCATAAACATACATGCCTTATGATATAAATAATTTTATCATTAGATGCCATTTGATTTATGCACTTTTTAAACCTATGGATAAATACTTTGGAGTACCAATCTATCTCTATGCATATATTCAATAAAGTGGGGCTATTTCAAGCCCCTTAAACCTACTTAACCAAAGAAGAAGAGAGGTAGTTGATTATTTTAATTGAGGAGTCATTTGAGGCCAATTTGAGGGTAATCAACAGCAAGATATGATTTGGGTCAAAATTAAAAGATCAATCATCTATCATTAATTGATCCAATTATACAATTTGTACCATTCCCTATATGATCTAGGCAAAATTGAGCCCCTAAACCAAATTTATGGCTCAATCAATTGTATAACATGTACATGGAATAATTGACCCTACTTTTATTAGAAATATAAACATGAAGTTAATCAAGTCATAAATAGGTGTCATAAGTAGCTCAAGTGTTCTTTAATTACCTTAGTTATTGAACCCTACATCTGATATATTAAACCCTAAGTTACCCTATACCATTTACATTAAACCCTAAGCCATAAGACCTAAACCCCAAACCCTTTAAATTATAGACCCTAAACCCTAAAACAATAAATTTAGCCTTAATTAACATCATTTACACACACACACACACACACACACACACACACACACACACACACACACACACACACACACACACACACACACACACACACACACACACACACACACACACACACACACACACACACACACACACACACACACACACACACACACACACATTAAGATTTAGGTTCACAAGGATGAACTTGGTTAAAATTGCATCCCTCATTACAACAATTGACTTCATAGGCTCAATATATGATGATGTAGGGGATAATTGATCCCAAATTCACATTATATAATCATAGATATAGTTTTAAGGCTCCCAAATTTCCCTTAGTTACCTACACGATTGTATAAATGTAGCATAAAACCTATGTACCCTTAGCTCTAATCCTTAAAGTTCTTAATCCCTAAACTCTAAAACACTAAGAGAAACTCTTTAAAACTTGAACCAGTCACTTTATCCCAAATTAAAATGTTTTCTAGACTAAGAATTAAGTTCACATGGCTCAATTTAGCCTAAATCACATGAATGATTAACCCATTTGACTAATTCACTCAATCTGCATGATGACATCTAAGGTATAATGGTAACCCAAAATAATATTTTATTATTAATGACTTATTATTTTTTGTGGCTTCAACATGCTTAGAATTTATTTTTCCAAGTATTAATAAATGTCCCTATAGCCATGCACCTTCACTTTAGACCTTAATTGTAATCACTAATTCCTTAAACATAAAATGTAATCCCTAATCCATAAACCCTATGCACTAATTTACCTTAATCTGTAATCTCTAATCCCTTATCTACATTAAGTATAACATGACCATGTTATTTACTAATGTGATCACATTATTGTTAACATAGGCAACACTCGATCATCATTACCAATTGTCAACCCCATAGCTTGTATGGGAAATAACGTGATCGTGTTATTATCAATATCATATTTCTAATGGGTTGGGTGTGTTGGGACCTTATGTAAAGCACAATGTTATCATGTTATTTAGTAACACAATCATGTTATTATCATTATCAACTCCCTAATGGGTTGGGTGTGCTAGGACCAATGAAAAACATAACACGATCACGTTATTTAGTAATGTGATCATGCTATATAATGTGATTGCATTATTATTATTTTAGTGATAATCTCACTTATAAATGAATATTTTTATCCCAAATTGAGAATTTTATCCCTACAAATATTCTCTATGTACCTATGTACTTAACTGCACCTTTGAAAAGTTATCAATTGTCCCATTTGATGGGTTCTAGATCATGTTCAAAGAGGAAGAGGAATTTTTTGAAGAAAAAAAACCATAAGAATTATAATATTTAAAAGAGAAAAAAAATATACTAATGCAAAAAATTTATGGTAAACAAAGTATAAACCCTAATCTTGATGAACCAAATGCCATAAATAATGAGCCAATTGACGATAATAAATTAAGAAATGATGAAATTGATTATAATTAATTGAATAATGTTTAAATTGACCATAATGAAATGAATAATAATGAAATTGAAAATAATTAATTATTTAATGTTAGAAGTTCACATTCAAAGTTCCAAGTTTTTTGATTTTGTTGATGATGAGCCTATGTATAATGTTTCACCCCTAATAAATGAATAAAATTTGATGGGAACAAATAATTATGAAATCAAACATCAAAAAAAATTCATGGAAACATATAATGAATAAATTAACAATGAAGAATTTAATGGCATCCCACCTCTAAACAATGAAAGTAATAACAGTTTTGAAACACCCTCTCAACAAATTCCACCATTACCAACACCTCCAAGAATTATGCATAGAAAATACAAGTACTTAATTGAGGTTGATGAAAATATTTTAAAACCAATGCATAAAAAAAAATTTAATCTCCATTCAAGAAGACTAGCTAAAAAAAATTGGGATATTTTCTTTCATAGTTTGCAGTATGATAGTCAAATATGTCAATTATTTATTTCATTGATAAAATTGATTAAGATGAGATCAATAATGTACACATTAGGACTAATAACATCTAACATGGATGATGAAAATGATAAAATTATTAAAAATATACATGATGCATGTCATATTATAGGCCCAAAATCATGCATCAAAGATTGTAATGCTGCCTAGCATATACTTACAACTTGTGCAGTAAATGGCATAACAATGAAAAAATGAATGGTTTCAAAAACAAGCCGAGCACTTAATATAAATAGGAAAACAATAAGGAAATAAATTAAAATACATGAAAGACCAAATGAACCTAATACCAATGAGATTTGGGCATTCTCTAGTAGGCTTCCACAAAAATACAAGGCTCTATATGATACTCTAAAAGAGTTACTTATTAAATTTTAGAAAGATAATACAAGAGTTTCACACAATGCAAGAGATGGTGTGAAAATAAGAGTTAGTTATCATAACCTTAAACCACATCCAAAACATTTATTATATATTAATCAAACACAATTGTACTCTAATTTTTTAGAAAAATATCCACAAATTTCTATTTGTCAAAGATATTTTGAGATGGAAAAACCTTTTTATGTTAAAATAAATCACACATGCACCAATTGTTTTTGTAGGCAACATGTTAAATTTTAAATGCACTATGATGTTTTTCACTATATTCATTTTACTTTGCATACTAACATTTTTTAGGAGTGTGGCATTGAATTTCCACTAAAATCATCCAAGGAATTTATTCCAACTATATTATGCCAAACACTGAATGGACAATTATTTTACAAAAAATCATGTTTAAATATAAATTACAAAATTTGTGGTGGATTTATAAATTTAAGAAAATGTATCCATGAGGAGATTACAAGTGAAATTAGACAAGAATTATTTGGTTTAAGCAAATATAAAATAGTGACTTATCAAGTAAAAGATGGCAAAGAATCTAAAAGGTGTGAGCTTGTTACAAAAAAGATACCTATTTCAGAATTTTTGGTCAAATTTAGGGAGAATATTATTTATGACTATGCAAGGCACACACATAGGTCTAGATGGTTTATTGAATATTTCAAGATATTCAAGGATACATTCCCACTTGGTTTCATTATTTTAGTAGTTGATTTTAAGGAGAATTACACATTCAAATCCTAAATGGAATTTCAATCACAATATTACAACTCATCATAAGCTATGATATTTTTGCATATAACATTCATGCATGCACCTAATAGTACAAAATAATAATGAAAAATATTAAAGGAGCACCATTACTATATCAAGGATGACAAATAACATTGTTTAGAGTATATGCAAGGTTGTTTTCAGAAGTTTTATGAATAATTGAGTTAAAAGAACATTACTTTCGATCAACATTACATTTGGTAAAATAATCACACATCACAATTAAAAATGCATAGATGTTTTATTGGTTGAGTAGGATTTACATTAACACAAGCATAGAACACATTTGGATTTTTACCAAGGTTGGCCATGGAAAAGGTGAGCATGATAATGTTGGAGCATGTGTAAAAAGAGCTATTACAAGGGAGGGGTTCAAATTTGAAGTGGGTGTTCATTTGATAAATACAAAAACTATGGTTGAATGGTGTAATCAGAACATGTGTCATGGTGCTCAACCAAATTCTACTATTCATAAACATTTTTGGTTAATGGAGGAATAACACATGGCAAAGTATGAGGATTGTATGACTCTAATGGGTTCAAGTGACCTCCACTCATTTTTTAGCTCAAATTCAAGTTCTTGGAATATTCATATGAGACACATGGCATGTTTATGTTCTACATGTGTGGACTCTATTTGGAATGAGTGTGAGTTACAAGAGTGGGTGGATGATTTGAGTTCTAAAACTCTAATTCCAATCAACACATATCATATTTTAATAGCATTACAACTTATAGATATGACATCATCATATGACTTTGACCATGTATCTAATCTACTATAGCTAGGTAGAATATTTTTCATTATGTATAATTTATTCTCATTATTTATATATCTTTCTATTGTCACTAAAAATGATTTTTTGTGATGTATAGGGCATGTTTTTGTAGTTATTGTAGATGAAAATAATGAAGAAGGCATTGATTATTACTTGTGTCAGTGTGCAGAGAGAAATAAAAAATTGACTTCCTTAGTTATAGATGGATAAAGCATTAATTATACCATTAGGTCAGTGTTAGTCACTAGAATCTAGTTTTGACGATATCCTATAAAAAAAATTAGATCAATGGTTGTTTGAAGAGTTTGAAATGCACATGAAGATATTACACTATTCAAATTTGATTCTTGAAATGAATATTAAATTACAAAATATCATGGGAGGCCATTAAATAGAAAATTATGGAAAGTTTGGGAGTCATATCATGAAGTTATTCTTGATACTATCAAGGTTAGAGTAAATCCTAGTGGTTTGTTGGATTGAAATATGGAGATATGTTGACTTTTTAAAGTTATATGTAATCAAATTTACCATTTTTTCTATTTTTTAGTTATTACATATATAAACTTAATTTTTAATTGCTTACTAACAATTTTTTGTAGGTTAGTGGTGCTAGATAAGTTTCCACCTTCATGTGTTTGGAACTATTAGTAAAGAATTGTATATTTTTAAAGCTAAGAGAAGCATAGGTTTTATGTATATTTTATCTAAGGTATGATTAGAGGGATTAAGTTGGTATGTGAAGGATTTGATGGTTTACAAAAATGACTTACAATTTTTTTTTAATATGTGTTTGAACTTAGGCTAAAAAATTACATTTTTATTGTATTAGGAAGGGTGTTCTACCAGAATGGGTGGTGGGTTTGTTGATCAGGCCTAAAAAGAGACCAATAAACTAGTCCTAGAGGTTATATATGATCCTAGACATATTGGGGGTGTCAATTTAAGGCCATAAAGCATCAAAACCAGAGTCTTACAACCAAAACTTGAAGTCTTACAACATTTATTATCAGTGTTTCCACTCTCTAGAATGGTAGTGAAAATGCACTTCTAGGTGGATTCAAACATCTTGGTGGCACAATAACATGTAATTTTTCTTTGTGTGTGTGTGTGTGTGTGTGTGTGTGTGTGTGTGTGTGTGTGTGTGTGTGTGTGTGTGTGTGTGTGTGTGTGTGTGTGTGTGTGTGTGTGTGATAAAAGCAATATATTTGCAAGTGGAGGTCCTAAAGGTAGAAATGCTAGTTGGATCTTGAGAAGTTGTTTTTTCACTAACAAAAACTTGCATTTTTGGACCCATCACTACAACTTGTCTAATGGATTGATATCAAAAATTACACCTAAGTGATATATGGTGTGGTTATAGGGATTAAGGTGGTATGTCATGGATCTGATGGTTCATGGAAATGACTTACATTTTTCATTTTATGTATGTTTGAACTTAGGCTTAAAATTTTCATTTTTTTTGTATTGGGAAGGGTGTTATTGAGACCAGAATGAGTGGTGGGTTTCTCAATCAATAATAATAGGAGGATAATAAAATAGTATTATATGTTATCCTCCCCTCTCAAATGTTTTTTTATTATCATTTTTCAACCATGAAGCATTAAAACTAGAGTTCTGCTACCACAACTTGAACTCTGATAACATTTGTTGTCAATATTTTTGCTATATGGAATGGTAGTGAAAATGCACTTACATGTAGATTCTAATGTTTTGTTATCACAATAACATGTAATTTTTATATCTAGACATGATAAAAATTATATATTCATAGGTGAAGGTCCCAAAGGTATAAATTCCAATTAGAGCTCAAGAAGTTGCTTGTTCACTGACAAAAACTTGCATTTTTAAACCTATCACTATAACTTATCTAACAGATTGATCTCTAATATTCCACCTGAGTGATATAAATTTTAATTATAGGGATTAAGTTGGTACATTAGGGATCTAAAATTTCACAGAAATTACTTACAAGTTTATTTCTATGCATGTTTTAACTTAGGCTAAAAACTTGCATTTTTATTGTATTGGAAGGGTGTTCTTGAGGCTAGAATACATGGTGGGTTTATCAATTAGGCCTGATGAGAGGTAAATAACCTAGTCCTAGAGGTTATATTCCCACATATACATGTTGGTGGTGTCATTTTTCACCCTCAAATCATTGAAAGTATATTTCTTCAACCACAACTTAAACTTTGACAACATTTGTTATCAGTGTTTCCACTCTCTAAAATGGTAGTGAAAATTCACTTTTGGGTGAATTTAAATGTCATGGTATAAAAATAACATGTAATTTGTCTATCTAGATTTTATAAAAGTGATATATTCATAGGTTGAGGTCCTAAAGGTAAAAATTCTAGTTGGAGCTCGAGAAGTTGCTTGTTCACTGATAAAAACTTGCATTTTTAGACATGCCACTGTAACTTATCTAATAGATTGATATCTAAGATTCCACATAAGTGATATAGGGTGAGATTATAATTATTAAGTTGGTATGTGAGGGATCTAATGGTTCATACAGATTAATTACAATTTTTTTTCTATGCATGTTTGAACTTAGGCTAAAAAAATGCATTTTTCTTGTATTGGGATGGGTGTTCTTGAGGTTGGAATGGGTGGTGGGTTTGTTGATAGAGACTAATGGGAGGAAAAAAACCTAATAATAGATGTTATAAACCTAATAAAATGTGTTTTTGGTGTCATTTTTCACCCATGAAGTATCAAAACCATAGTTCTACAACCACAACTTGAACTTTGACAACATTTATTGTTAGTGTTTCTGCTCTCTAGAATCATAGTGAAAATGCACTTTCAAGTGGATTCAAATGTCATGTTCGAATAATAAAATTTAATTTATATATATATATATATATATGATAAAATTTATATATTTTTAGGTGGAGGTCCTAGAGGTATAAATTCTAGTTAGAGCTCGAGAAGTTGTTTGTTCACTAATAAAAACTTGCATTTTTGGACCCATGATTGCAACTTGTCTAATAGATTGATCTATAATATTCCACCCAAGTGCTCTAGGGTATGATTATATGGATTAAGGTGTTATGTGATGTATCTAATAGTTAATGTAAATGGCTTATAATGTTTTATTTTATGTGTGTTTGAACTTAGGCTAAAAAATTGCATTTTTCTTGTACTGGGAAGGGTGTTATTAAGGTTGGAATGGGTGGGTTTGTCAATCAAGCCTAATGCGAGGCCAAGAACCTGGTATTAAACATTATCCATTCCCTTATACATGTTGGTGGTGTCATTTTTCACCCATAAAGCATCAAAACCTAAGTTCTACAACCACAACTTGAACTCTAACAATTTGACAACTTTAACAACTTTCACAACTTAAACTAGACACCTAAAAACTTAATGATTAATTGATATATTGACCTATTGAAAAATTTGAAAACTTTGATAATTTTTTTAAAAAATATAACTTTGAAAACTTTGATAATTTTTAAAACTTTGACAATTTTAACAACTTTGATAATTTTGACAACTTAAACTAGAGACCTAGAAAATTAATGAGTAATTGATCTATTGACCTATTGAAAACTTTGACAACATTGACAACTTTGAAAACTTTGAAATTTTTTAAAACTTTGATAACTTTGAATTATTGACCTATTTTGTGGCATTGATTAATTGACCTATCGACCTATTGAACTATTAACCTATTAACCTCTAGATAAAGAAACCCTATCTATACCCTATTTTAGGTTAACAATCAATTTTGGTTTTGTAGCCTCACATTTAATTTGAGGTAGATGGTGAAGAGTATGAGTATTTTATCTTTATTTATTTGTTATATAATGTGGTGATAAACTTATTACTGGTTATAGATTCCTTTGATGTTGAAAAACCTAGAGACCTTGCATACCCTTATTTCTAACATACAGAATATAGTGTTTAGTGTCTGAGATTTATTATTTGTGAGTGCCTTGAGGGTTTTGAGAGCTTTATAATTCAGTTAAATTTCTTTAATAATGTTATATAGACCTAATCCAAGCATTAGATGATCTTGAAAGTCCTATTTGGATTATATGTAATTATTTTTAGTTTTAGCCTATATAGTTGCTACAAACCCTAACTTTTAATGTTTTGATCATAGGAAGAGATTACACACTTCAAAATTCATGAAATTTTTTAATCTAGTGTGTCTTAGGTTATATTAATTGAATAAATTGATTTAATACTTGTACCTTCTATAATCCATATTGTACTACCTTGTAAACCTAGTCAACTAGCCTAAGAGACCTATTGAGAGAGAGGCTAAAGAAGAAAGTTGAACTTAGGTGAATATTTGAGGGAAATTTTTTATTGAAAAGTATTATTGGAAAAAAGGATGGTCAAATATATATATATTTTTTTCAAAGTATCTCCATAATGGTCAAACCTTGGAGCTTTATGAATTTTGAGGGTTAATTAGAATTTCAAGTAAGCCTAGAGGTACAAGATTTTGCAAAGGAACCTAACCCAATATTTTATGTGATGTAATATAATAGAAAATTTTTATCAAAAATATAATTAGTTTTCTTTGAAGAGTCTGTGTATAGAATATAACATGAGGTTTTCCCTAAAATAGGGCTATAAGCCAAGACAAAGGCTAAAGAGAAAAATATGAGAAGATAAAAGAGAGGGGTTCAAAAGTTAGAATTGTTTTGTATGAGTAGGATAAGGATTATTGAGGTAATAAATAAGTGAATACATAATATTATATAAAAATATCTTTGATCAAGATCTTGAACATTTGTAAGTAGTTAAGAAAGCTCTGCATCAAAAACACGTACAAGAAGTAAGCACAAAGAGAAGAAGGCTATTAAGCCTAAGTGAAAAGAGTGTCATTAGTCATTTACACTACACACAATGACATTTAAAAACTTTAATTTAAAAAATATGTACTTGATCTTAGAATTATAGCATTTAAAAGAATAATTTTTTAATCCTCATTTGTGCATGCATACAACATTAAATATGAGATATGATATATATAATAATTTGGAAGATCAAAAAAACATTGTAAAATATCATATAATAAAATAAAAAATAAATATAAATTATATAGATCAAGCCATGATAGGCATACAATATATGCACATACATTTCTAATTTCAATAATACATAAATTGAGTTGTGATAACCACACAAAAATTTACATCTACCAACATAGTATCTAGTGTTTGTTGAATGTCACATGCACATATACAATGCCAAAAATGCATCAATTACCATATAGGTATAGAAAAAAGTACATATTATGTGTGTAAGACATCCTATTCATCAAATAGCCTCCCTCTCTTTGCCTTCCTCAAAGAAGACTTTCCCTGGGATGCCTTTCTAGTAGATGGAGACCCCTCTAATGCTTTGGATTGCTCTAAGGTCTGACTGTGGGTCCTATGCTCATAGCTATATTTCAACCAAGCCTATTTAAATACAATAATTATTAAAAAATTAACATAAAATACATGTTCAAATAATTGTTAATAAATTAATTTTAAACTGTAATAAAAAATCATTTAAACATGTGCACTTACTACAAGCTCACAATCCTTCTCAATATATTTTTCATGCTCAATCAAGTCAATGATAGGCTCAGCTATCTAAATAGGTGTTTCAAATATGGGAAGAACATGAGACATTTCTCCAAACACCATCTGACCTAGACTATCAGCTATCATAGGACAACCCTGCATACACAATACATAAACATAAGTTATATTTTCCCCAAGTACACATGTACTAAAATTATTAAAACGAGTCTATTTTTACAATTAAAAATTATAAGAACTAATATATACCTCTATCAGTGTCTGTTCAGATGACATTTTAGTAGCAATGCCTATGTCTGCCTTAGATAGTAGATTTGGAGGAGTTTTAATACCATCCATCAACTATTCATGTAAACAAGGTTGAGAACTTAGTTTTATATAAAGTACATCAAATCTTATATATAGAAACCAAAATGATCAATAAAATCACTTGCACATATAAAATATTTTTGTATATAAGTACATGAATGCAATGACACATTATACAAAAGAATAAGATAAGCATGCACATGAAAATACACTTAAATTTGAAATCATGAGCCATCTTTTGAAGTGTTAAAACAACATCCTTGTACCAAAACCAAAATTAGAGGATTAAAATTATGAAAAAGAATATATAATATACTAGTTTCTTTTTTTCAAATTGATAAGTATAAATATACTTGGGTCAAGATCTTCAAGTTATGATATATTACATGTTAGACTATATTGTTTGTTGATATATTACTTGTCTAAAAATAGGGGTTTGAATTAGGTCTAGACCCTAGTAACTAATGCATTTTGGATGAATTTTCAATATTAACTTAGAGTATTTAGAGATATTTTAAATTATGTTTTAAAAAGGTGGGCTTATATTTGATGGAGTAGAGTAATGAAGTATGATTGACTTCTTAGGATTATAGATAAATCAATGACTAATGATTTGGCCACACTATATTAATAAGGATACCCTAGATTGTGTAGGTGGGGATTTTTGTCCCATTGAGTAGATTCCTTTTCAAGTGACCTAGATTCACCAATTAGGATGTGTCATGTAAAATAGTTTAAGGTTATGATTAGGATATTATGTTTGTTGGCTAAAGGCAAGGTTTTGGCCTTGATATAGGATTGTGATAGAGGTAAGGTTATTAATTGGGTGTAATACTTTGGTGTATGAGCAGATGACCCCTACACTCATCATGGGCTAGGTGTACAAGCACATGACCCCTTACCAATGAGGGGTGGATATTGGGATGGTGGGGGATATTAGGGCTTCTAGTTGGACATGTATGCCACCATTGAGAGACTTTCCATGAGTGGTGGACACACTGACAATGATATATTTGGTAGCTCTAGTATATTAGGATATTTTAAGATAGTTTATGAATGAGGTGGACACTCTAATACCATCGTGGGTAAAATTGGGAGATTACTAATTAGAGGAGTATATTTAGAAAAAAATTCCATGTCTAGGATGCAATTATGGTAGGATGACAACATTAAGTACAACCACCACCATAATATCTAGATACTTAAATGTAGAAAAAAGCAAAGATAGAGGGTGAGGGAATGAAGTTCAGTGGGAAATAAGGATGAGCATACACTTGTTAGAGAGGAACTAACAAGATAGGAGGAGGATGCTAAGACGAGGTCCAATTATGAATTATACCTAGACTATGTGAAGTTACCCAAATAAATTATAAGTAAGAGACATAAAATTAGAGAAGTTGTATCCCACATCACTCATCAACATATATATGTAAACAACTACAGTCATAACAAAAGCAAAGAGCAAAACATATATGTAAACAATTTTTACCTCTATATATGTAAATGGTGTTGTCCCAATAGAGGCAAATGTAGTCATGGATGGCCCAAAAATTAGATCTAAATGTGTGAACAATGGCTATGATAAATCGAATGTTGTAAATACTGGTTATGATGACGAAGGAACCATCACATCCCATGACATAAAAAATTAAATATATATTATATTAAATTTTTATGTAAATTAGTTGTTAGATTAGAAATTAACTTTGTAAATATAACTTAAATTTAACATGACATTTATATAAAATATACCTACATCTGTGTGGTGACTAATTATTGCATGCCAAATGTACATGTCAAAAACTCATCAATCATAAGAATATGATATAAGCCATCTAAACCACCACCACCACCATCATTAGAAGATCCCATGCACATAGCTCCACATTAACTACAAGGGTGGGGTTAGAGTCAGGTATCCCATGGCATATATATAGCATCACTCTATGAAATCCTACTCATATGTTGAATGAGTGTATCAATGAGTGAGCTAAGAGCATGGAGAGTGTCTATCTCCATGACATGTTGAACCATGGAGGGGATCTCAAGCTCAAGAGGTTTTTAGATATGAATATATGTATGCTAATTAGGTGAATGATATGCACATAGTAAATCATATACAGAGCCTTTTCATTGGCCTTGAAACTCACTAAAATCAAAATAATTGGGATTTTAGTTGAGGATAAACTCATAGTAGAGTTTTTTCAAAAAATATAAAGGAGACTCATGGTTGTTACATGGTGGATAGTCAAATATCATTCACCATTGATCCCAAAAATTGGCCATGATTAAGTTATGTACATAGGGATGGATATGAAAACATTTGGATTTTATGGGAAAGGGGGCATTGATGGCTGGGTCGACAAATAGGGCATAAATGTCATCTTTTAAAATTTCTAAATTCTTGACCTGAAGGGCTGATAACTTGTCAACATAATAGGCCATACAAGTATCTATATATGATTTCCATTGATTAATTTGACTCATTATTGAGTTAATTTGACCTAATAATGTATGTACAGAATCAACTCACTAGGTGTGGTGAGGGTTGGTTGAATTGGGATCTCTCATTCTATCAATTAGGTCTTTAATTTCAAGTTTGTTTCTAACAATATTGTCAATCAACAACTCTTAACTGCTAGGGGGGTTTGAGAAATTGTATCAGGGTTAGGTGGAGGGATAAGAATAATCATAGGGTTTTGTGGAGGGTTAGGAGGAGGAGTAACTAGAGGGTTTTGTGGAGGGTTGGGAGGGTTAACAGGACAATTTATTAGAAAAAACAAATTATAATTAAACGTATGGGTTAAAAATAATGAAAATTATGAAAAGTTAGGGTTAAATAGAAGATATTTTGATGACTCACCTCTCTTACATAGTGACATCATTGATCAATAGGCCTATGGGGTGAATTATGGAACTTCCTAACACTAGTTTGGATAAAACACGATCATAGAACACACTATGAGGAGGAAACACAAATGTAAAATGAATACATTTTGCATTTGGGTTTCTTATTTTTTTAAACATAGGGAACACAATCACATTATTAACATGATCATGTTAGTGTTAATAACATGATCATGTTACTATTAAATATAATGCAATCATGTTATTAAAACTAATATAATCATTTTGTTAAATAACATGATTGCATTATGGATCAGCAAATCTGATCCTAGATTTAAGTAACATGATCATGTTAATTAAATAACATGATTACATTGTTAATTAACATAATCGTGTTATGGTAAATGTCCACAAAATTATCCCCCAACTCCGTGCACTTACCTATGAATATAATGGATAAACATAGTTTATATTTTTTGATGAAATATATGGTTTTAATATTTACATTTTTTTCCTTTAATATGTAAAATCTATAATAATTATGCAATCAAATGGATCAAATATTTGTATAGTAATATGGATAAGATTGTAAATGAACAATCTTTAGCTACCCATTATCCATATTATTATGACATCCAATCTGAGTTGATTCATGTTACCACTAGGCACCAAAGGGAATTCATGATCCATTTTATTACTCCTACTCCCATTATTCACCCCAATTTTATCATGGATTATGTGATACATGTTAGACATCCTCTTAAAGGATTTATAATGAATATTCAATTTGATAATGATTATGAACATGAAATGAGTATTGAGGATATTTTGTATGATGTTGACTAAAGTAATTTAATACAACATCTTGACATAAATATATAAAATTCATGATGAATGTTATATGTATTAAGAGACAAATATAAAAATCTTACTCAAACTATTAAATCTGAAGAGCAATATGATCCATTTCATGATATTCATAAAAAAATTAGGGGTGATAATCAAACCATAAGTGTCCAAACCATTACTATAGCTATTATTCATATGTCTCCAATCACATAAGTGATGTATACCTAATTTTTAGAGGAAATAAAAGACTTCCCTCATATTTACATGCTCATACCTATGCAATCAACATGTCTTAATCCTACAATGACTATTCATATTACATCATCAACCTCTCCAATTACATGTTCCCTTGAGTAGAATATTTTAGATATATAGGATAAGGTGTTTTAGTTAGGGAAAGGTGCTTCTAGAGGTAGTCATTTAATATATTTTCATGATTTTATTCATTATCTATTAGCCATCGAGATTAAAAATTATGATTTACCTATAGGTTTTATTGATATTAAGATTTTATTATATGATGATAAAGGTGATCCAAAGCAACACCATTGATCCTTCCATGCAACATTATTGGATAATTAATTTAATGACAAATTATTGACCAATTTATTTCCAAGAAGTCTCAAATGCTTTGCTTTGTGATGGTTCTATGATCTCCCTCTCCAACTAATTATACTAGTAAACCCTTTAGAAAATCAATTTATAGAACATTTTTACATCAACATGATGATAAATTATATTATTCATAAATTTCCAAACTTAAGCAAGGATCATACGATTCAATCAATGACTATGTGCTTTGATATAAGGCCATGTTAGGTAATATGACCATTCCTATGGTAGATAATCAGTTACAAGACATATTCAAGAAATTTTTGTTTGCACCACTCCATGAGTGCATATTATTCAATATATTCAAGTCTTTTGATGAGTTATGGAATACATTAAAATATAGAGAATTCAATCTAATATATTTGAACAAACTCAAGTATGAACATACTACTACAACTACTCTAACAATGTTTTTAAGTAACCCAAACTAAAAGGTTGAATATAATGGTGCCAAACACGAGGCAAAAATAATGGTTCATGTAATATTATTAGATAAAAATATATTTTTATTATATGATTTATAGAGGAGATATTTCTCACTATTACCTCAACCACATAAAATAATGTTATAGAATTTATTTGAGTACAACATCATATATCTCCATCTAAAGTTGATATGAGTAGGACTAAACCTAAAGGATATGATAGTAAAGCATACTATGATTATCTTCAATATAAATTTTAATCTAAAAATATATGATTTAAGCAAATAAAAAACATAAAATACCTCATTCATGATAACATTATTGATCTTATAACACTTAAATAGGATTCTAGATCACAACCAAATGAGAATTTAATGTTGAAAATTTTATCTAGTGCATTTTCCAAGCATGAGGTAATAGAGACTAAGTATGATTATAAATTACATTATACCTACAATGTGGATTTTCCTCTCATATCATATGATCACCCATTTGAAGACATTATTGTCACACTTATATTCACATAAACACATCAACCTATGACTACATTTGATGATAGTGATATTTATAGGGATGGTTTCAATCTCCATGTGTTATTCATATGATCTTACATTAATTCTTAGCCTATACACAATGTCATGGTTTACATTTGTTCAAAAAAAATGACATTTCTTAATGCTCTTGGATAAATTTAAAAGGAATTAAAATATACATCAATAGTTGTTAAGGGATTTTATGGAAGAATACAAGACATTGTTAGGTGCATTGTGTTACCTATTTAGGTGGGATCTACCATAATGGCTACTTTATTCCTAGTTTTGTCAAGTAATGGGGTGTTTGAAATTTTTTAGGACACCATTGGATACAAATTATCTACACATTACCATATACATTACATCAATGTATCAATGATGTACATTACAACATGGTAGTCATAGTTTTAGGGATTTGATATGAGTGCCCTATTCAGTGAGTGGTGTCTCCTCCACTCCCACTACCATTGTAGCTAGTTGTTAAACCTATTTATGATAATTATCCATATATGGTTGTTAAACCTATTCAAAATAATTATATAGAGATAGTTGTTACACATATTAATGATAATTACATAGATATAGTTGTTACATCTATCTATGATATTTATAAACATCCAATCTAGAGGAGAGTATGTAACTCTCCTAGACTTCTATTTATTTAATGTCTATCACATTAGAGAGTCACGTATGAATCAAAGAGGCCTTTGTCTACCATAACACATACCATGATAATTTTTTTGAGGGATCAATGTGGACATCAATACATTATCCTACCATAAAACAGACTCTATAGAGTCATAGGCTTCTTAAAGTTACCCATCATACACATGATCCTATGAGTAGTGATGATGATAGTTATGTTACCACACTCAATTAATTTGTATATTATGTTACACCTACATTTGACACATTTCAATCTTGAAGGGTGATCATTACACCATATGACACATGCACTTACCATGACATTGATGGAATAATTTTTTAGTACCTTTCAAATTTGAAATAAATAAAGAATATGAAAAACAATAGTTAAAAAATATTAAAATATTAAAATAAAATAAAATTAGGACCTAAGCATGAAATGATTACTAGTTACATTATTTACAGATGTTATTTATCACATGTTTGGTATATGTAATATTATTTTATATACATTCATGCATTTCATGACATATGAGTGTTACAAATGACATACAAATTATACATGAATACATAGATGTTAGACTTTCCTATACCTAGGGGCAATGTCAATGTTGGTAATATCTTATTTACATGTCATATTATAATATATTATATTTATATGATTTTTTAACATGTTGAGATACATATATTTATTACACATGTCTTGATAGTTATTAATATTTCATACAATGTTAAATAGATATGTTATTATACTATGATGTGACATTGATACATATGGATGGTGTATACTAATTTTCAATTGTTCTATGATTTATGGATGCTATAATTTTTCACAATAGGTTAGACATTCCTTTTATATTGTGTGCATCCCCTAAACCTTGTGCATGCAATATTTATTTCACCATTTTTATGGAATATTCATGTCCCTTGATTTCCTCCCTTGTACTTTAATATTGTGACATGTTAATGTCCCTTGATTATGCCCCTTGGCCTTACTTGATACAACATTATCATGTCCCTTATTTTTATCCCTTTCCATTTTTTTGGTATTTTCATGTTCCTTATATGTAACCATTGGCCTTATGTGCAACATTGAGTGATATTATGTGTGCCTTTACTATTTACATTATAGTTATTTCACTTTTGTTGAGTTTGATGAATTTTAAAGTACCATAATAGATATCATACACCCTACATTTATGTGTGTGCCATGAAACATATTAAGAACCTCTATTACTTCATAGTCTTATTCAATGTATATATCAATGATGGTTACAACCATGTGATTATTTGATAAATATATATTGAAATGACACATATATTACTTAGATTATAAATGTTTCATACATGCCTTGATGACATATACATTACTATGATGACACATTCTCCACATGTTGAAAATATTCTACATGATTACATATGTATACATGATACAATTAAATCTTTATTTTTGAGATAAGTGATCTGTAAGCTACATCCCTCACCTAAAAAAATGGGTATGTTAGGGGGGTTTTTATACATAATTAAGCCTCTGTGAGTATAATATTCACATTTTGGGACATAAGTGTTGACCAAGTTTGACTTTTAGGTCAAACTTGGACCCCTATAGGTAAAAACATGTTTTATTATATGATACAGTGGTATAAATATATTTTCATTGGGATTATTATATGTAATTTGATGTTATTCAATGCAATTTTAGCCTTGGTCTTAGTTACATTAGTCAATTTATCAATTTGAGTCCTTTTAGTAGGTTTTAAAGGTCATAAATGCAAGTGACACATTTACCAAGGTGTATAAATATCATATTTTCCTTTATAACATAAAAAATTTAAGATTATATGTCATTCATGTCATAAAAATCATAATATGGTAGATTCCCTAACTAAAATTGTAGAAATAACTAAAAAAGAGAGTAAATAGCACTTGTATGGCCTTATAGGGAAGTGTGACATGTGTAAAAGGATATTTGGAGGCATATCAATATTAAAAAAACTAATTTAAACAATTAAATTTATCTATAAGTTCCATTTTATATAAAAAACCATTCTACTCATTTTTGGGTTTCCTAGACACACTAAAGTGACCTTTAAGTTTTTATTTGGTACAGACAACAAAAGAAGTTTAAAGGAAATTGGTTTTGGTAGGTTGTTTTACACTATAATACCTTAATTTAAATATAATTAAATTTATAAATTATTAACTTTTATTTATGAACCATTTCTAATAAGATGACTATGCTCTTTTACTAGTTGTTTCATGCACCCTATAGGTTTTTCTCCATTTATACAAAATTCGTATGAACCATTTGGTGATGTTTGGTTCAGAAGATGTTTAATTACTTATAAAATTATCTCCATTATTTTTTTCAAGATTTATAATGTTTGGATGAGTAATTTAGTTCATGTTTCAAGAAGATGTCATTAGGTGTAGTTTTAGCTAAAGTGATCCTTGTATATTGAGTATTTTCTCTTGTAGGGGTCTCAAATAGATGGGAAATGGTGATAAAAAAGTATATAGATAATACTACCACCTCCTCCCATGTTTGGTATTACCATGAAATTATTTGAGTATTTTTCAAGCCTATCTTATTCCATGGTCAACTTCATGCTTAGTTTCACTTGCTTTCATGTGTATGGGCTTGTTTATCTTATTCCTAAATTTGAATTCATGGTGTGTCAATTTTTCATACTTTCAAGATTTGAATAAATCCCATTGAGAGGTTTAGAAAAGATAAAAAGGTGACCCCAAGCATATTTGCCATGCAAACAGTCACTTAATGCCTTTGTCTACTTCTTTTCACATGTATGCAAGTGTTTTCATGTTGGGAAAGGTGTTTTGAAGCCAGTTCCAAGGTTTTTATTGATTAAGGTCATGTATTTGAAGAATGAAAATACATTTTGAGTTGTTTTAAATCTATTCAACATCATAATATGCCACATTTCATGCTTTACCTCCATAATTTGCCCAATGCACACCCATAGGGCCATTTGTTGACATCATACTGAGATATGAGAAGGTTGATGTGTGTCAAAACTTCTTGGTTTTAATTTAGATACATTAGTAGGTTTATCAAAATCATATGAGTTTCATTTTCACTCATGTTTTCAAGTTTTTTATGTTTAATTCACTATGTTAACATCAAAACACCCACCTATAGGTGGATGAGCAAGGGGTTGGAGTGTTGTATAGAAGGGCTAAAGCAATGTGACTCTTCTTTTCATCTTTATTTGATAAGAAAGCTATGGAAAATATATGCAAAGTTCTTAAAAGGCAAAAGGAGGTATGGAACCATTTCCATGGAGACATGACTTGGTTGTGTTTAGGACTATCTACCCTAAAAAGTGAAAACAAAGACCAAAGGGCTTTTTGTAGACCCATTATAACACAATTACAAGAGGTTTTAAGGCCTAATATTAGGTGGATGTATATCCCATATCATAAAAAAACAACCATGCCAAATATGGGGATTTTAAGGTATATAAAATTTGGAATTTTGAAGCCTCACATATGCCTCAAAATGCATTGAAAAACTTTAATGATATCTACAGGCCTATAGGAGGAAAAGGCCTTTTGTTACCTTAAGGAACAATTTTGAGCTTAACCTCATGAATGGGATGATTAGACTGGTGTAATGAGGCAAAATGAATTCATAGGTCATCTAGATAAGGTCAAGAAAGGTCTTATCATCCCTATGCCCACCTTTAGTTACCCCTCAAGATAGAAAATGATGACCTATAATTGACCTTAAAGGGCATATGTCTCAGATGGGTAGACAATGACCTAGTTTGATGTCCGAGTGATGCTTGAAGCTATCCAAGGTAATTCTAAGGTAAATGTAGGTGTTGAGTGATTACTAGGCTTAAATGGAAGTATTCTAACACCATGGCTAAAGCTCAGGTGAACAAATGTACATCTATAGTAGAGGTTTCTTAGTCTTAAAGAGAGAACATAGTTTTTGTTTGTTAAGAGAATAAAAGTGAATCCAAGATAAGTATGGAGGTTATCTAACCTAAAATAGGTTCAAGGATTTATTTCACAATATGATCGGGTTTTAAAGGAGTGAAAGTAACCTACAGGTAGGGTACACATAGAGGGAGCTAGTATTGGTGTTTTGGGTTTATTTCAAGGTAAGAAAGGAGGGTTAGATTAAAATATGAATGTTTTACGATAAAATAGATTTTAGGGTAGTTCTAAAATATCATAAATGAGCTCAGTAAAGGGTAATAATGACCTATAGTGGTGAAGGAAAATGGGTGTTTCAATCAAGGATGAAGAAACTCAACATTTAAGGCTCAAATGCTTGAAAGGGGGATACAAGTGAATTTAATATGTTTAAAATACCTAAATTAGAGTCATGATATATCCATAAACTATAAACATGATACAAAAAACATTTAAAAGACCTCTTGTACCCTTATGATCACCTCTAGCCACTATGTTGCAGTCTTGGACATGAAGGTAAGAGGAAGACATGAAGGTGTTGGGTGAAGAAAGAAGTTATAAATCAACATAATATGGCCCATGATTTATTTTTATACACATTACAAGACCCCTTAAACATTTATATTCATTCTCCCTTACTTGGATAAAGCTACCAATCCATACAAGAAATAGGAAACCTCTTTGCTCACTAGGCAAGCATGAGAAATTTAAAGAAAGGGAGTGTTTTTGGATGAATCAAAATATTAATTAAAATTAATTGGATATGATAAAAATGTTTAATAAGCATATAATCATGGGTTTATCATGAAAGAGTGACTCTTAGGAAGTTTTGAAAGAAATGCAAGAAAATAGGGTTTTTGAGGCATTTTTTGATATTTTGAAATGTTTGAATACCATAATCATGGAATAACACAAAACCCTATGGTAAAAAATTTTCTCATGACTGGGAATATCTCCAAAAATATTCATTTTTCCTTGTAAATAAGGTCTATATCTCTCTATTTTGTCTTAGAGGTCAATCAGTCCAAAAAAATTAGAATTTGTCAAAGTGACCTAATGAGTGTAGAATAGGAAAGATAATTGGTGTGAGGCTTTGGGGACCTTAGTAAACATATTTTTATGTGTATAAAAGTAAAATAATGGATAATAATTAATATACCAATCTAATCCTCAAAATGCTCATTTCCCCCTCACACATAGTCTAAAGAGGTAGATTTCCACTAGGCCTAATTGGCAAGTAAGAAAAGAGAATGATGTAAGGTGCATGGAGGGATATGTGGTGTCTTTTTAAGATAAAATTTAGTGTGAATATTAATAATATACCAACCTAAATACATGATATTAGTCCTATAAATCAAACTTAGTAGGGTGCCTATTTAACCTATTAGGCTTTGGGGTGCCTATTTGACCTATTAGGCTTTGGGAAGGCCTAGTGCCAAATGGTAGTGAATATTCACTCTTAACCTTTGGTGAAATATTCACATGGTTAATTAAGGTTATTAGGGTGTATATACACATTATTAAACTCATAAAATTTATAAAAACACACTGAGAATCCATTTCTAGCCTAGAAAGGGCTCAAACATGAAGAAGAAGTAAGACCAAGCTTGAATACATGTGTTCGAGTGCTTAGATATTTTATAGAGTTTTGCATGGGAAAAAATGGAATTATGAGAAGTTATTGAGTCTCATTTTTACCAAATTTATGGAATTTTTTGGTAGTTTCAACATCCAAGCTTTATGAACAAAGCTTAAGACCAAAACTAATCAAAACCCTTACAAATCCTTGACAAAGACTTGATGGGGAAAAGGAGCTTGGAAAGCTAAAAAAATATCATAGTTTTGAAACTAAATATATTTTAACATTTATAATAATCCATTATTATCCCCCTAATGAAAATGAGTTGTACAAAATTGTATGGACAACATGAAAACTAGGGGGTTTCACAACATTTTTTATGTTTTACATGCTAAAAGAGGAGTTTAAAAGTAATATAAATTTTGGGTGGAATATTATGAATTATAATAACTCAATATTTCCATTTTATTCCATAAAAAAAATTCTAAGTGTTTAAACAATTACCTTCTTTTTAGCCAATCAAAACTGGCATAGTGAACACAAGGGTGAGAAAGGTGAAAACTTCAAGTGTGAGCATTTTTAAGGTGTACCTAAGTATTCCAAGGAAATATATAGACTTTCTTAGTGTCATTAACTCCCACCCATGTATATTTATGGAAAATTGAAGGCATTTGTGAGGCCAAGTGTGAGGGGTGACTGAAAATGGAGTTTTTTTTAGTATAAACAGTGATTGCTTCCTTCTATGAGTTTCCAAATGAGCATAACTATAGCCAATGCATGGAATTTAATTCCTAAATACCTTCCCTATTATACTAATAATAATACCTATCCATAGTTAGTAGTGGGACGTTCAAACAACTCCAAATAATGAAGGCAGTTTTCTGAGCCAAGACAAGGAATTTTGTGACACTTTTCATAGGTTTCATGACCTGTATGGACAATTGGACCTCATAAAATTTCATGGTTCATACCATGAGTCTTTATAATTAAAATTATAACCCATTTTATAATATTAATAATTTTTCAAGTGACTTTTAGACTTCCCTTGCCTTGCTCTTCTCTCAAAGGCTATAAATATTGACTCTTTTAGCTCTTTTGAGTAGCCTCCATCGGTTAATGGTGAAATATTGGAAAAAAATTTAATTTAATGACTATTGAATAAATAAAAATGTTATTTTTCCTACTCACATGCTATTTAATTGAGTGTTAGTGCAATCTTGTTGGTTTTTCTGGTAGAAGAATATCTATCCTAGCATATTATCCTTGATTGTTCACCAAGTGTACAGAAGAGTGGTAGTTAAAAGTCTTTTTTAGTGTTATTTTCAAGTTTATAAGTGTATTAAAAGTGTTATATGATTTTATTATATAAATTAATCATTCATTTCTCTCCTAAGTATCAAACACCTTCTTGAACCTAACTTATGAAACACTTACGTGATAATATAACTTAAATTGTGAATTTTGTGTAAAATAGGTCTTGTTTGACTCTAAGTAATAAAATTTAAGTCAATATGAGGAAATATAATATTGGTTCATCACATTTTTTTATCTTTCTTATTTGTTTTCTTAACCTTTTTCATCCAAAGTTTATAGGCAATAAAGTATTTTCAAATATTGCATCAAGGAAACTAGCCCTTCTAGAGATTCATCTCAACAAAATTTTGACCCATAGCAAGAGAGATGTTTCCATTATGAAATTTGTATGAGGATATATATTAATCTCTTCAAGGGGTGAAAATATAAGTGATAATAGTTTTTGGCATGCCCAATGGGACTCTAAGTCTTATAAGATTTCCTAAGATTGGTGTTGGTCTTGGCATAGTTATAGCTATAAGAACAACTACACTCAGTACCTAGAGACTCCACTAAGGTTTTTAACTCTTTATTTATTTATAAATCCTTAATTTTGATGCCAAATGTGACCACTAGGTCTGATACTAAAGGTACACCCTTTGAGTTTGTGTAATTGCCTTTATATTCTGCTAGAAGGTTTAGGTTTGTGAACACCCATCCTTATTCAAGAGAGTTGGTGTTTAAGAAGTCTAATTTATTGTTTAGTTAAATCCATAATACTCAAATTTCAAATTACAACATGGCTATAAACTAACATTTTGTAACCCTCACTAGATCATCTCCTTTGAAACTTTCCTAATATGACCAAATTCCAGGAGCAGCCCTTAAGAGTGTTCCATATTTTAGTGGAGAGGGACCTATTGCTTCCATTAAGTACATTATAAACATATAAAAATTTGATAATATCCATAATATCATTAAATATAATGTGGCTATTAGGTTTTTGGAATTTTCTCTATAAGGAAAAGCTTTAGATTGGTATGGGACTCTACCTAAAAATTCTATTATTTCATGGGATGAACAAGGAGATCTATTGACTAAGAGGTTTGGAGAGAAGACTGATCATTTATCTTCTAGCTGAGAAATTGACCACTATCAAGATGGCACCATAAGATTTTATACAATATTTTAACACTAAATTTTAAAAAATATGGGATAGGATCCCAACCCTTGTGAGACCTACTCTAAATTATGTATTCTTTTACTATATAAAGGCATTGAATAGTGTTGTATCCATGATGATCCAATCCATGGGTGGGAATAAACTCCATGTTGCCTATGAGATAAATATCAATGCTGAGAATTTTTTTGTTCAATTAGGGAAGATTACTCCTAGGTCACCACTACCATTGTTCCTTGATTTGTAACCTCTTAGTCAAGTTACATTACCTACCTTGGCTCCTTTGCCTAGTCATGAAAAGACTTCCATTATCCCAAAAAATGAGATCCATGAATTCAATATTTTGATCCAAAGTGTTACCAATGAATTGGTTGCTCTTAAAAGGTAACAAGCTCAAATTTATTGTCCATACCAATCCTACAATTAGATTGGGCAAACCAATAGGCCTCCTTTATAAGGTAATGCTGAAGGACAAGGTCAAACCACCCAAGCTAGACCTTACCAAAGTTATAATCCTAATGTTGCCTCATCTTACAAAGATCTTTTTCCCACCCAAAACAACCTTGTTCAAGAAAAACTAGGTTATCCCTCCTATGACCAAGTTAATACCAAGCTTCTTATGCTAATGAGATACATAATCAAGCCATGACTATGTAAGGTAATCAAACATCACTAGTTTCAAATTTTGAAGGGAAAATACAATGTGGAATGAAATTTTGAATGGAGAATAGGAAAAAATAATTTTATTATACTCTTATTATTCATTTTGAGGTATATTTTTGTTCCATCAATTATTTGGAGAATTCAAGCAATGTGAATACTAGTGTGGCTTCTAACACTAGGTATAAGAAGAGGGTTGTTAAAGAGAAACAAGGGGATAATCAAGGACCTATTTTGATTCCTAAAACATATACAATGGTGGGTGTATATAATACATCTCCTAAATTGAAATAAAATTATAATTTTTAGAATGTAAGGCCTGCTCCTACACATCCACCTCCACAAGCTACACCAAAAAGTACTAATGCTTCCAAAGAACCTTCCAAGGTGAGTAATCCTTCTATAAATGTTTTATACTAGATGAAGAAGTTGAATATTAATATTTAACTATGGGATTCACTAAAAATAATTATAAAAAAGGACATGCTTCAAAAATAATTGTAAGGACTTGGTAAGCAAGTTAGATCAGCTAGGAATGAGAACATTGTCTTCGTGAATGGGACTCAACCCATTAATGGATAAGTAAAAAAGGTTGATAAAAATCCTCATTTATACCTATATTTAATCATTTGTGATTTCTTATTTCATAATTTCATCATAGATATTGGGGCTAGTACTTCATTCATTCCCAAGTTTATAGCAGATAAACTAAGCCTCACCTTAAATATGAGCCAATGGCTAAAAGAGTCTTACAATTAGATGGATTGCCAAAATATACCTTAGGAGTATTCAAGGACTTGAAATTTATTTTACATGATTTTCCTAATTTTTCCATTCCTTATGATGTGGTTGTGGTAGATTTACCTCCATAATTTTCTCTTTGTTTGTCAAGAGAGTTTAGATCTAAGATAGGTGGATACTTGGAAGCCAATTGGTTCTACATGGTGTTTAGGATAAAGTATGGTACTAAGTTGAAGATTGAATAAAAACCTATCCATGATAATAACTTGGAGCCTTACATGACTAAATGGGAAAATGTCAACTATGCCATTATTGATGAGGAGGAACTCCACATAGACCAATCCCCAACATCTTCTCTTGAAGGAGTTTCTGATTTATACTTAGATGAATGGGGAGATGAAAATTATGAGAATTATCCTTAAAAATTCATAGAGGAAGTTGGTCTTGGGGTGTATTTTATGCATGAAGATGACCCTTTCATGCCAAATTTGATGAATCCAAGTGAAAACATAGATGGTTTATGGTAGATTTTCTTTGATGGATCAAGAAGCAAGATTGGGGAAGGTGGTGGAACAATGTTGGTTTCTCCTTTTAAGGAAAGTTACTATTTCACTTTCATATTTCAATTCTCTTGTACTTGTAATGTGGTATAATGTTATTACCTCATTCATGGCCTTGAGTGGGATAGGAAAAGAGGTGTGAAAGAGTTACAAGTGTATGGTGATAGTGAGTTGATTGTGAATCAAGTAAGAGGTCAAAATGTGACTTAAAACTCTTTGCTTAAGTCCTATAAGCATAGATTTTGGGATATTATGAAGGATTTACAATATTTAAAAATAAAATATATCCTAATATAAGACAAAAAACATTATGATAGGTTGGCATCAATTAGATATCAATTTGATGTTCTAAAGGGGATAGGAGAGGATAAGAACTAACCACATATCAAAGTGATTGTAAGGCCCTCCATACCAGATAATGTCACTAATTGGCAAGTGTTTGATAGTGACCAACAAATAGAACTTTTTATACAAGAGGATGTTGATTTCTCTTCCAAGAATTAGTCCAAGCTACAATAAAAATATGGAGGGAAGATTGTGCAATTAAAGTCAAAAAAGCTCCCCAAAGGCCTAGTCACACTTGAGAGTATTTTTAATGATGATGACCAATTGAAGAAAGAAAAGGTAAGTAGTCTACTAATCAAGAAAACTATGAGAAAATAAAAATCTTCAAAGATAATTTGTTTTTACTTTGGAAGGTATGTACTAGTGAAGAGAAACGTGATTTCATTGATTTATGCAAATAGTTTTATGATGTCTTTGCATGGGAATATAGTGATTTGAGGGGATTTGATCCAAATTTAGCTCAAAATACCATTGAGATAGATGATAATTCTAATCCCATCAAAAAAATACAAATTCAAATCAATCCTAAGATTGAGCCTCTTATGAAGAAAGAGCTTACTAAGTTGATTGAGTCCAAAATAATCTTTTCTATTAAGCATTCATCTTGGTTGGCAAACTTAGTCCTTGTTAGAAAGAAGAATGGAGAAATAATAGTGTGTTGATTTTAAGGACTTAAATAAATTTTCCTTGAAGGACCATTATCCTCTTCCCTCCATGGAAAAAAATTTTCAAGTTGTGGTAGGTAGTCAAAGGTTTTCTCTCCTTGATGGGTATTCTAGGTATAATCATATTTTGGTGAAAGAAAGTGACCAATATAAGAAAACCTTTACTACTAAATGGGTTACATATGATTATATAAAAATGCCTTTTATATTGTTTAATTCTAGAGATACTTTTCAATGTGCAATGTATATGGATTTTTAATGACTAATAAATGACATTGTGTTGGTGTATCTTGATGACATCATAGTTTTTTCTAAGGAAGCAAAGGATCACTTGAATCACCTTAGGTAGAGTTTTGAGAGATGTAAAGAGTTTGGAATATCTATAAACCCAAATAAATGTGTGTTTATTTTTCATGAAGGAAAAATTTTATGATGCATTGTCTTTAAGGAGGGCTTAACCATAGATCCTGAAAAGGTAAGTGCAATCTTGGCATTGACTTTGCCCAAAAACAAGAAAGGTTTGCAAATTTTCTTTGAGAAAATTAATTTCATAAGGAGGTTAATCCCTAATTTTTATAATTTATTCAATCCTCTAACCTATATTCTAAGTAAATATGAAGTGTTCACTTGGACTATAATAAGGAAGGAAAGTTTTGAAGAGATTAAACAAGCCATTACCCAAGCTACAACTCTTTAAAGTCATAATTTTCAAAGGATTTAAACTTGTATACCTTAAAAAATTAGGAGGTAATCTATACCATGCTTACTCAATAAAATTAAGAAAACTTGGAGCAGCCTATTTCTTTCTTTAGTCAAGGTTTGGAGGGCTTTGAGGTAAGACATACCTATGTTGAGAAGTAAGTACTTTCAATTGTTATAAGTATAAATAAGTTTAGGAATATGATATCTAAAAATAATATTCACATATTGGTACCTCATCCTAGTGTCAAAGACTTAATTTTGAGCATATATTTGAATGAGAAAAGGGTTGGTTGGATCACAAAAGTGATGGCATATGATGTATAAATCAAGATAACCAAACTAGTAAAAGAGAAGGGGTTATGTGAGCATCTTAATTCAGATTTGAAAGAACAAAATGAGGTTGTTTTATCACTTCATGATGACCCTATAATAGCTACATATTAATCAATGAGGATTTGGACACAAGATATGATCCATTTTCTCCAAATTGATGAGTGTCCATAAGGCCTTGATAGAGCTAGAAGAAGGTGATCTAGATTGCAATCCATTCCTTATATACTTGTTTATGGAGTTTTGTTTATAAATGAATTATTAGGTTTGTTATTAAGGTGTGTTGAATCAAATTAAATATATAAAATTTTATTTTATTTTCATGATGGACTAACTGGTGGTCATTTTGCTCCAAGAACCATAACTACTAGGATTATGAGGGCTGGTTACTTTTGGCCTAGTTTGTTCAAAGACACCCATGATTAGGTAAGGAAGTGTCAAAAAATTTCTATTTTTGATGGTAAACAAAATCTTTCTACATTGCCTCTTTATCAAATTTAGGTTGATCAACCCTTTATGTAATGATATTTGGATTTCATAGGCCTAATCAATCCACCTTGTAGTGCTGGTCACTAGTGGGTGTTGACTACTACAGATTAATTTACAATGTGGGTAAAGGATATTTATCTCAAGGAAGAAAATTAAATTTAAGTTCTATACTAATTTTAGATAATACATTATCTTTATTTAGGATGAAGACAAGTGAATGGGCCTTAAAACATGGATATATATTAGTACCTCCTCAAAATATTATCCAAAATTTAATGGAATATATAAGTCCACCAAAAGTAATCTAATTAGGATCATAAAGAGAATAATGGAGGAGAATCAAAGGACTTGGCATTCCAAGTTGAAGATAACTCTTTAGGTTTATAGGATCACCCCAAAAAGATCCATTGCAAATGCACCATACACACTTGTTTATGGTAGAGAAGATAGAATACCTATTTCACTTGAATAATTAGCCTTGGATCTCACTTATTAGCTACAAATTATGGAAAATGAAAGAATGGAAGTCAATTTGTGTGATTTGATAGAGCTTGAGGAGATAAGAGATCAAGACATACAAACCATGAGATCTCACCAAAATCAAACCAAGAGATACTTTGACAAAAATGTCACTCCAAGGAGTTTCAAAGAGGGAAACATCATCCTAAAGTGGGATTAATATAGGGATAATCCTAGAAGACACATAAAGTTTAATACTTTGTGGAGTGGCCCTTATGTTATCACCCAATGCAAGTAACATAATGCCTTCCAACTCTAAAAGTTGGATGGAGAGGATCTTCATATCCCAATAAATGGGATATATCTCAAGCATTTATGTTGAGGTTCTCCTCTCTCCTTGTACATAATTTGTGGTTTCCTTGTGTTCCCTAAGTGTTTGTGCATATGTGTGAGTAAGTTTGGTGTCTTTATTTATCTTGTGTTGGTTTGGTGTTTTGTGTTTGTTTTGTGTGTGTTTTAGGAAATTCCTTACTCGTTGTCTTCAATAATCCATTGACTCCATTTTAACTTGATAGGATAAGGATACTTGTCATTAGTATAGTAGCCATACTACCCCTATGAGTCACTATTTTGTTGACCAAGTTTGACTTTTGGGTCAAACTTGGACCCCTATAAGTAAAAACATGTTTTATTAGATGATATAGGGGTATAAATATATTTTCATGGTGAGTATTATATGTCATTTGATATTATTAAATGAAATTTTAGCCTTGGTCATAGTTACATTAGTCAATTTATCAATTTGAGTCATTTTAGTGGGTTTTAAAGGTCATAAATGCAAGTGGAACATTTCCCAAGGTACACAAATGTCATATTTTCATTTATAACATAAAATAAGTCAGATTACATGTAATTTTTTAGAAACATCAGAATATGGTAGGTTCCCTAACTAAAATTGTAGAAACAACTAAAAAAGAGAGCAAATGGCACTTGTATGGCCTTATTGGGAAGTGTGACATGTGGAAATGGATCTTGGGAGGACTATAAATATTATCCAAACTTATATACACACTTAAATTGGTCTATAAGTGATCATTTATATCAAAAACCATTATGCCCATTTTTGGGTTTCCTAGACACACTAAAGTGACCTTCAGGTTTTTGTTTGTTATGGACAACACATGTAGTTTCAAGGAAAATGGTTTTGGGAAGTTTTTTTAAACTCAAATATATTAATTTAAATAAAATAAAATTTATAAATGATCAAATTTTCTTTATGAACCATCACTACCAAGTTGACTGTGCTCTTTTACTAGTTGTTTCATATACCCATAAGTTTTGCTCCATTTATACCAAATCCATATGAACTAGTTGGTGATGTTATATATATGTGTGTGTGTGTGTGTGTGTGTGTGTGTGTGTGTGTGTGTGTGTGTGTGTGTGTGTGTGTGTGTGTGTGTGTGTGTGTTTGTGTGTGTTTGTAATGTTTAATTACTTATTATAGGTATCCATTCTTTGTTTCAAGTTTCATAATGTTTGGGTGAGTAATTTAGTTCATGTTACAAGAAGGTGTCACCAGGTGCAGTTTCAACTGAAGTGCTCCTTGTTTGCTAAGTTTTTTCTCCTAAAGGGGTCTTAAATATATTTTAAATTGTGATACATAATTATTTGGATCATATTACCACCTCCTCCCATGTTTGGTCTCACCATGCCATTCTTTGAGTAGTTTGTAAGCCTATCTTACTCCATGGTCAACTTCATGCTTAGTTTCACTTACTTTCATGTGTATAGGCTTATTTATCTTGTTCCTAGAGTTGAATTAATGGTGTGTTAGTTTTTAATACCATCATGATTTGAATAAATCATATTGAGAGGTTTGGAAAAGGTTTAAAGGTGACCCCCAAGCATATTTACCATGCCAAACAATCACTCGATGCCTCTATCTGCTTCTTTTCACATGTATACAAGTGTTTTAAGGTTGGAAAAGATGTTTTTAAGATATTTAAAATGTTTTTATTGATTAATGTCATGTATTTTAAGAATGAGAATAAATTTTGAGTTATTTTGAAGCTATTCAACATCATACTTTGCCACATTTCATGCTCTACCTCCATAATTTTCCCAATACACACCCACAGGGCCATTTATTGATGTCATACTAAGATATGATAAGGTTGATGTGTTTCAAAACTTCTTGGTTTTAATTGAGGTGCATTTTAATTTTCACTCATTTTTATTAAGTTGATCATGTTCAATTCATTGTGTTAACATCAAAACACCCACCTACAGGTGGCTGAGCAAGGGGTTGGAGTGCTGTACAGAAGGGATAAAGAAATGTGACACTTATTTTTCATCTTGTTTTGACAATAAATCCATGTAAAATATATTCAAAGTTCCTATAAGTAAAAAAGAGGTGTGTAACCATTTGGAGACACAACTTGGTTGTGTTTAGGACTGGTTCCCCTAAAAAGTGAAAACAAAGACCAAAGGGATTTTTGTAGACCCATTATAACACACTTGTAAGAGGTTTCAAGGCCTAATATTCAGTGGATTTATAACCCCTATCATAGAAAACAATCATGCCAAATATGGAGGTCTGAAGGTATGGATAATTTGTAATTTTGGAGCCTCACATATACCTCAAAACACACTAAAAAACTTCAATGATATCTATAGACCTATAGGAAGAAAAGGCCTTTTGTTACCTTGAGGAAATTTTTTAAGCGTAACCTCATTAATGGGATGACTAGACTAGTGTAATGAGGAAAAATTAAGTTATAGGTAATCAATATAAGGTTAATTAATGTCCTATCACCCCTATGCCCACCTTTAGGTACCCCTCAGGCTAGAAAATGATGACCTACAATAGACCTTAAAGGGCATATGTCTCAATTGGGAAAATAGTGACCTATTTTTATGTCCTAGTGATTCTTGAAGATATCCAATGTAAGCCTAGGGTAAAGTAAGGTTTTTAGTGATTAATAGGCTTAAAGGTAAGTATTATAACACCATGGATAAGGCTTAGGTGAACAAATGTACATCTATAATAGAGGTTTCTTAGTCTTAGAGAGAACATAATTTGTGTTTGTTAAGAGCACAAAAGTTAATCCAAGATAATTATGGAGGTTATCTAACCTAAAATGGGTTCAAGGATCTCTTTCACACTATGATTATGTTTTAATGGAGTGAAAGTAACCAACAAGTAGGGTAAAAAGACAAACCTATAGGTAGAGTACACATATAAGGAGCTAGTATTGGTGTTTTGGGTTTGTTTCAAGGCAAGAAAAGAGGGGTAGGGTTTAATATGAATGTTTTAGGATAAAAGGGAGTGTAGGTTAGTTCTAAAACATCATAAATGATCTTATTAAAGGTTAATAATGACATATAGGGGTGAAGGAATAGGGGTGTTTCAATCAAGTATGAAGAAACTCAACATTTAAGGTACAAATTATTGAAAGGGGGATACATGTGAAGTTAATATTTTGAAAATACCTACCTTAGAGTCATGTTGGATCCATGAAATATAAACATGATACACCAAACCTTCAAAATACCTCTTGTACCCTTGTGGTCACTTCCAGCCACTATGTTGCAGTCTTAGACATGAAGGTGAGAGGAAGACATGAAGGTGTTGGGTAAAGAAAGAAGTCTTAAATAAACATAATATGGCCCATGATTTATTAATGGATTATTATTCACACTCCAATACCCCCTTAACATTTCTATCTATTCTCCCTTACTTGGCCAAAGCTACTAGTCCATATAAGAGATAGGAAACCTCTTTGCTCAATAGGCAAGTATGAGAAATTCAAGATAGGGGAGTGTTTTTGGATGAATAAAAATATTAATGAGAATTAATTTGATATGATAAACATTTTTAAGAATATTTTAATCATGTTTTTATCATGAAAGAGTGAATCTTAGGAGGTTTTGTAAGAAATATAGGAAAATAGGGTTTTTTAGGCCTTTTTTTGGGCATTTTGAGATGGTTGAATATCTAAATCATGGAATTAGACAAAAAACATGGTAAAAATTGTCCTCATTAATTTTAAAATATCCAAAAATATTCATTTTTCCATGGAAATAAGAAATACACCTCTCTATTTTATCTTAGAGGTTAGCTAGTCTAGGAAAAATAGAATTTGGCAAAGTGACCTAATGAGTGTAGAATAGGAAATAAACTTGATTTGTATATTTTGGAACCTCAATAAACATATAATTAGGTGTATATAAGTCAAATAATGGATAATAATCAATATAAAAAGCTTAGACTTCTCAAAATGCTCATTTTCCCCTCACACACAGTCTAAAGAGGTAGATTTCCACAAGGCCTAATTGGCAAGTAAGGTTATTGGAGGGATATTTGGTGTATTGGTTAGATAAAATTAAGTGTTAATATTCATAATAAACCAAAAAAACTACATGATATCATTCCTAGAAATCAAACCTAGCAGGGTGCCTAGTAGACCTATTAGGCTTTGGGAAGGCCTAGTGACAAATGGGAGTGCATCTTAACTCTTACCATTTGGTGAACTATAAATATGTTTAATTCAAGTTAGTAAGGTGTATATACAAATTATTAAACTAATAAAATTAATAGAAACACAATGATAATCCATTTCTAGCCTAGAAGGGCTTACACATGAAGAAGAAGTAAGACCAAGCTCGAAGAGGTGTGCTCAAGTGCTTAGATATTTTATAGAGTTTTTCATGGGAACCAAAGGAATTATGAAAATTTATTGAGTCCCCTTGGCACCAAATTTATGGAATTTTTTGGTAGTTTCAATTTCCAAGATTTATGAACAAAGCTTAAGACCAAAACTGATCAAAACCCTTGAAAACCCTTGACAAAGACATGATGGGGAAAAAGAAATTGTAAATATACCTAGATGTAATAATTTATAAATGAAAGATATTGGAACATGGATAATACTCCTTCAAGCTCCCCCCATGTAAATGAGTTGTATAGAATTATACAAACAGCATACAAAACAAGGTTTTTTTCACCATTTTTTGTGTTTTACAAGCTACAAGAGGATTTTAAAATTGAGATAAAATTTGGATGGAATAATAGGAATTATACAAACTACATATGGCCATTTTATTACATAAACAATATTCTAAGTGTTCAAACAATTGCCTTCCTTTTAGCCAATCAAAACTGGCATAGTGAACACAAGGGTGAGAAGGGTGAAAACTCCAATTGTGAGAATTTTTAAGGTGTACCTAAGAAGTACATGGAAATTTATATCCTTAAAATTTTTCATTAAATCCATCCCATGGATAGTCATGGAAAATTCAAGGCATTTGTGAGGCCAAGTGTGAGGGGTGACTGAAAATGGAGTTTTTTAAACTATAGCCAATGATTTCTTCCTTTTAGGAGTTTTTAGATGAGTAATATTTCCACAAATGAATGAAATTTCATTCATAAATATCTTCCCTCTTATCAAAATCATTATACCTATCCATAGTTCATATTGTAATGTTTAAACAACTCCAAATAATGAAGGCAGTTTTTTGAGCCAGGATAAGGAATTTTGTGACACTTTTCATAGGTTTCATGACTTGTATGGACAATTGGAGCTCCTAACATTTCATGGTTCATACCTTGAAACTTTATAATACAATTTTTAACCCCTTTTATGATATTTTCAAGTTTCCAAGTGACTTTTGGAATTCCCTTCCCTTTCTCTTCTCTCAAAGGCTATAAATATTGACTCTTTTGGCTCTTTTGAGTAGCCTCCATTGGTTAATGGTGAAACCCTAGATAAATTTTTACCTAAATGAGTATTTAATAAATAAAAAAGTTATTTTTATTTCTCACATGCTATTCAATTGAGTGTTAGTGCAATCTTGTTGGTCTTGTCTAGTAGAAGAATATCTTTCCTAACATGTTATCCTTGATTATTCACCAAGTGTGTAGAAGAGTGAATGTTACAAGGATTTTTTAGTGTTATTTTAAATTTTTTAAGTGTCTTATAATTTTTATATTATTTTATTCTATCAAATAATAATTCATTTCTCTCCTAGGTATCAAACACCTTCTTGAACATAGCTTATGAAACACTGATGTGACAATACAACTTAAATTATGAGTTTTGTGTAAAAGAGGTCTTGTTTGACTCTAAGTGGTAAAATTTAATTCAATAGGAGTAAATATACTATTTTTAAATCAAATTTTTTATATTTTTTAGTTTTTTTCTTAACCCTTTTCATCCAAAGTTTATAGGCAAGAAAGTGTTTTTAAAGATTGCATCAAGGGAAATAGCCCTTTTAAAGATTCATCTCAACAAAATTATCACCCACATCAATATATATGTTTCTAATTTTACACTTGGATGAGGAGAGATATGAATCTCCTCAAGGGGTGAAAATCCAAGTTACAACAATAATATAAGACTAAAATATGCTCTAACGATTCAAATATCAATTTGATTTAGATGTGGGATATATATTTACACAGTGATATAGATTACGGGTGATATGTCATGCATATGAACTCACTTATAGAGACAAATTATATAATATAGATTAAAATACACTTGGATACATATGTAATAAATATATAAATATATATATATATATATATTTATATATTTAGGAATAATAGTTATAGGTTTTCACATACATTTGCATTTGAGATATAGGTTCTCATATTTAGCATATAGATACATAGAATTATATATCAATTGGAATTTATCTATGTTGAATAATACTTTTTAATGAATATATACACTATGAAATTTTAAAATTATCATTGATTCATGTGGCATGATACTTATTCATGCACATGCACACTATTTCTACTTTGCAAACACATAAAATGGTACCTAGTAGTAAGAAACCTTGAATCTATAAGTTAATCAGCAATGGTTGCTTCATGTATATTAAGGTAATGTATTTGAGGTTAAATTATAATAAATTTATTTATAATTACTCATATATATCCTAATATATCACTCCCACCTTTAATCTTGGTGTTAAAATATTAGTGCAAGATTAGCTATTTATATTAGTGTGGTTGAGGTTCAGTGATTCACAATGACCTTAACACTAGTCCCTATTCATGAAGGTTAGGGAATTTATCTTCTTAGACCATAGAATTTCCTCAGTTAAAAACAATATGACTTTATCACACCTAATTATCTAAATGGTTTAGTAAGAGGAACCATTTTTTAATGCTTTTATAAGGAAGCATCATCTCCTATAAGGTATAGGACAACACAATTTCATCCACATATAGGTGTAATCCTTCCTTGATCTTATAAATTTTAAAATTTCAATTATATTATATATTTAAAATTTTATTATATGGACATTGAATGATACATGTTCATTGTATATTTTCATGGAATAAGCTACACATTTGAAGCATCTCCCAAATTTAAAATGTGTTGTTCTTAGTCAAGTACATATTTATCCTTTTACTCTAGTATTTGTATGGTTTTTTAATAAATAGTAAAGGGAGGGAATTTTTATATATTAAAATATAGTATTATACACTTTTAAATATCAAATTTAATGTCAATATTAACCTACCTTCACTGTACATGACTTGTATGTACATATATGACTCTAATGTATGATTCTCTCACATTCACATGTTATTTATGGGTCTAATCCTTATAATTTATTGTCAACCATATATAATAATTCCCATATTATGTGATAAAACAATATACTATCATAATCAAAAATATCTATATCATATTATTAGTGCTCTTATCTCCTAGATAGTAATTCCAAACTCAAAACATACTGTCTGACAATATTACCTAAGTTTGATAGTTTGATCCTTTACCCCAAAATGGTTATATTTTAAAATAAAATTATTGTTATGGGTTGTACCATATTCCTAGCATGTTTTTGGTGATATAATGACCCAAAGAGTCTCATATAGATAAAAATCAAGTATAATCTTATTAAACATCTAGAATTTAATTAGGAAGTATCTATCAATCATTTTCAAACACTCTCACATTAGAAGGAAATACCCTATTCTTCTTAATTTATAAATCATGTAAAAGGAAAATGTATTATCCAAATCTTAATAACCTCAATTATAAGTCAAATTTTTCATTTACCATGTGTTAAAAGCTAGATCATAGGTTTCATACATTCAAGGATCTCTAATTGTCTACATACACCTAATGGGGAAAATTACTTGCAATTTGACTTCCCTATTTAGAGTATTGATATGTAGGAAACACTATTCCTAAGTTTATCATTGTAAGTGGACCTATGGTTTCAACTGAAGGAGATAAATCTATGTGAGTCACATGCATAATCAAACATTGGGATTGTAAATACAATCATAAAAAAATTAGTCACATAGACATATTTATAAATATAAGTGTGAGATTCATGTAGATAGAACCATCAGAATCTAAACATGGTGGCTTATTGTATCAACATAATGTTGAAAATATTATTTAGTCACATGTACAGATCCAAATCCTAATTTGAATAACTTATACTCGAGTGTCATTCTTACCCTACCACCTGCTTATAGTCTAAGTCCTCTACATATTAATTAACTACTAAGTATCTTATCTCTTTGTTTTAATTTCCATGATTATTAAGTTAAAGTATCAAATCAAATGTAAACCTTTTAAATTAATATTTTTATTTAATCATTATAAACTATAATATAAATTATGACAATATTTTATATCTTATTTAGGGTTAGCATTAATCTAAAAGAGGATAAAATAGAAAGAAGCGCTACATAGTATAAACAAAGTGTAGATGTGAAGAGAAGGGAAGTATAATATCAAGTGGGATAATTAGTATTAACACATTTGAGTAAGGAAATATTTCTTGAGTAAACTTATGATAAGTTTAAAAGGGAAAAAATGGGCCATGTAGAGTATTGTGAAAGTTTGAAAAAAATGTGTATGAGACCAAGTTATTTGAAGGGATAAACAATTCACCTATTTATAATGTGTCTTATGTGTACCATATCATGAATGACAAATTAGTGGGGAAAGTACAAACACATATTATAATTTTTATTGGATAACATATATGCCTAAGAGAGTGCATGAGGAAGTAAAAAATGTGATTAATTCTAAAGTTAGGAAATGAACACACAATAAACCGTACAAGTAATAAAAGGTAAAGGAAAAGAAATTTAATTTAAACATGGATAGGTCCATCAAAAGATACTAAACATAAAATAAATAAAAAATTTATTATAAGGTGCATGAACATGAGCTCATGTTTTTTTCTTACCTAGGATGTATGATGCAGGAGCATAGAATGTCACTTATAATCTCATATAAACCAAATACATTTAGGATATAAACCAAAAAAATATTTTTTTGTTATGCACAAGTATTTATTTATACACAAGTATTTTATAAAAATTTTAAGTTCTATTATGTGTGCATGTGTCTGTTTAATTATGTGTAATTTCATTGGTGTGCATATTTTTTTATGGATTGCAAGGATTTTCACAAGTATATATATGAATGTATTTATTTTGGTTCATGCCTTGGTTTAGTTCCACATAAATTAGAACACTTGGAGTTTTGTGATGCAAAAGGAGTTCTAATGCAAAAAATTTCTTACAAATATTTAAATGTTTCATGAATAAGGTCAGTGTAAGTTGGTGGATCGTGCACATCATGTGTAAATATAATTCCTTTGACTAAGTTATTTTTGATAAATATCACAAATTGAATTCCAAAATTTTAATCTTCATGCTAGTTGTTTTGAGAACACATGTTTTTATGATGTGTTATGGATATATAGTCATTAAAATTCTTAACTATTTAAATTTAATTCCTTTAATTATGGAAGGTTTTTATATCTCATGTGATAATGCATGATGATGTATTACCATTGGAACTGTAGTCTATATTTAATGCCAGTTGTGGGTTGTTTAGCACATTTCTGTAATTAGGTGGATATCTTTCCTATATAAACATGCCCCTATACTTGAGTAAGTGATTTATTGATTTTAAGTATCATATGTTTCATTTTAAGAGATAATAATACTTGTAATCACCATAAGTTAACAATAAGAGATTGATAGATATAATGATGTAGTGCATCTAATTTGAGATAACTAGTTATTGTAGTGTGTGTGTAAGCCATATTTTATATTATTGAAAAAATAAAGAACCAAGATTGTTGTTATTAAATTTGGTTGCATTATTCCACTATGTAAAAACTAAAGATTGAGTAATCTAATGAATATATTCATTAAGACCCCTAAATACAACTTTATCAAAGTGTTCATATTATAATAAAATTTAAATAAAGTATGATGACAACATAAAATTGGACAATCTATCCACATTCTTTAAAGAGACTAAACAAGATAAGAAAACATTTTTTATCAAGATTTATAGTAGAAGGTACAACATTAAAAGGGAATGGTTTTAAATAAAAATTAATTGGGATTATCCTTATTTCATGTGACTATTCTCACACAGAACACCTTTATTATTCCTATTGGAATAATATACTACTTAATATTTTGAACATTTTAAATACCAATAATTCATTCATTCACTATAATGTTCTTTATGGATTCCCATTTTAAGGACATGTGTCAAAAAAATAAAAATAAACTATATTAATAATAATTTAATTTTTATTAATGCATATTAATTGTTAGATTATCATTTGTACTTATTAGAGGTTTGGGGATCGCTCAACATTGAATTTTGTATTAAAAAATATTCATATGTATAAACACATATTTATACATATGATAACAATTTATGTAAATTTAAATCATTTATAATATAAAGTTATTATTATTCTATGTTTTAAAAAAGAATATTTAATGTTCTACCAAAATTAAACTAAGATTAAAATAAAAATAATAATAAGATAAAAAAATAATAATTATAAAATACATAGACACCTAATTTTGGTATGTGAAAAAATTAGATGTCAAATTGTATTATTCTAAGGTAAAAGTGTGTTTTCTAATTATTTTTTCATATTAAGTTTTTATTGGCATGTTTTTATATAATTTTGGCCCTATTATACATTATTATTTGTTCCTCTTTTTATTTCCTCTTTTCATGTTTTACTAAAGTTTTGCACATGCTACCTATAACCATAGATTGTATAGTATTGGGTCACTAGGATTATACACCCTACAATTCTTGATATCTAAGACTATACATTGTATGATTTTAATTTGGATCCTTGTAACTTTTGTTTTGGGTCTGTCATACCTTATGCTCTCAATTTTTTGACATTTCATAATTGTGTGTAAGCTAGAATAGAACTTTGTCCTAATTTTAATTTAAAAAATCTATAAATATATATGTGAATTAGTGCATTTGAGAGATGAATGAGACATAAAATGATAAGTTATTAATCAAAAATTTATTGAAAAAGGGAATTTAGAGAAAAAGGGAATTTAGAGAAATTTTTGGGCATATAGAGTAGAATCTGAATTAAAATTTTAAGTGTTACATCCATGAATTTTTTATTTAAGTGTATTGAGTGTTGTTTTCCAAAATTTCTCCATAATAGGGATATGGTATAATGGAGATATAACAAAACACCCCCATTTATTCCCTCATTTTTATTGGTTTGCGATGTTTTTTTAGGGTTATGAAGAAGGAGACCTAAAAAAATTCAAGAAAAGTGAACCGAGGTTTACAAAAACTAAGAGAAGATGAATATGATTGAGAAAACATATTTATGAAATTCAAATTTTTATAGAACCATCCTTACACTTATATCCCTCTAAAAGCTCTTTTTTCATCCCAATTTTTTTGTGTTTTGTTTGTCACTTCTTCTAATCCTTTTTTTAATAAATTAATGAGGTTTTTACCTATATTTTTGGAAAATTGTATATTCCTTTTAAACCCTCTCTTTTTATTTATTACTTGTTCTAAACATATTTACTATTGCAATTAGGTGGGTTCTATTGGTTTATTAAAATAAATATGATTAAACCTAGTTGCATTGTTTATGGGTAGATGTGTTACATTTTGATGAAAACCCATTGTTCACATATCACAAATAATACCAATGTCAAAGAGATTAACAATCTACTAATATCTACTAAAAATTAGAAAAATAATATTGATAAAAGGCTTATTATTATTATTATAAACCTAATATTACCAACCTAATATTACCATTGTCATCCAAGACGATATTATTATTATTATTATTATTATTATTATTATCAAAATAATACCACCGTCTAAGAGATTAACTATCTACTAATAATTACAAAAATAACATTGATAACAAAAGGATTGCTTAAAGGCCTCTATCATAGGGTAATTCAAGTTAAATACTTGTACATATATCTCTTGATGAATGGGTAAGATCATCAAACAAGACTGCAACTAAGGTTTCTATTATTTGGAAATCCTTGGTAAAATCCTTTCCTTTAATTAGAGATTGGTTGTTATGGGAAATGGGGGATGGATAAATTATCAAGTTAGGAAAGTGCCCTTAGAATGGATATGGGGGTTTTTTCCAAATAGGCCCTAAAATTATTGTTGCTTTAAGTAAAAAATTCATATTGGTTTTAACTTATGCTACTAACAGGGAAAATATAGATCTTTAGAGATAATTATTGACCACTTTCTAGTCTCAAACCTAGAAAGGGGTCAATCTTATGCTTAAAGTCATGATCCATCATTGGTACCATGGTTGTTATTCATATCATTATTTTATTAGGGTTGTTTATGAAGTCTATAGTATTGTCATACTACATCTTTGCCTTGTTAGTCCTTGGGTGTCTTCATATCTGCTTTTCAACCTGAGTCAAGTAGTGTCATGATGTTAAAATGTGCTTAGATGGTATTTTGTCACTCTGATGGGTCCCCAACATGTGAAATATATCATGATGAAGATGAACTAAGGAGGTAGTTTGATAGAGGTTTATTGTTACATTGGTTCTACCTAATCATTAGAGGTATGCTCACTTTCAACATTCCAAGAAACATCATAGAGCATGCCATAAAGTTTAATTGAGGTTTCATTGATCATTAATGTATTTTATATGCATTAACATGGTAATTTAATTGATATACCCCCTTTTAAGGTCATATATTTGAGCAAAATCAATGGTTTTTAGTCATAATGAAAGTTAATTTGGCCTTGATAGACCCATAAACCAACCCCATATGCCTCTAATAGACCTCATAAACCTCATCAATCCATCACTATAAAATTCCATACCTCATTTGGATCCACTAGCACCATAGTTAATGCCAATTCCTCTCAAAAGGGCCCCACATGTGCTAAATTATGACTCTTTAACTCCCTTAGATCGTATTACTAGATTTGAAGTATTATATGGTCCATATGTTCCATCCACAACACCTGTTAATAGTATTTTAGGTCTAAAACAAAGAGATTTGCAAAGAAAATGTAGGTTATAGAGTTTTCTTTACTAGTATAGATCTATACTATATAGACCAACCCAGGTAGAGTCATTATTTTTGTAGAGGGAGGTCAAAGATGTCAAATGGTGAAGGTATTGGTGCTTATCACTACCATAGGATATTAAAACCATTTCATATCTCCTTTGAGATCACTAGTAGGTTTAGAGGACTCCTCAAGTTTATGTTCATATCATATAGAGGAGAGAGAGGGGGACCAATCTCATCCCCAGAGGAAGTGAACTCAGGTATATTCCATCCATGGGAATTTTTTTGGGTATTGGTCTCCTATTATTTATGAACATTCCTTAAGAATTTAAGGAATCCCTATGCCCCTCTCATTTGTAAAGGCCCATTTGAATTGTACAATTTTCAAATAATTTTACCTTGTTTACTCAAACTAATCATGGATCCTGCTTTCTTAAATCTTGAATGGTCCTTCAATAAAAATCTCAACACTTTAATCACATGTGTGAGATCACATTGATAATAAATATTAGTGACTATCTCTTTTGTATAGTTTGCAAATGAGATTGTGTAAAGGACATACTTTTGATTACTTCATCAGAGGTTATAAATAAGGTTGAATAGTTTTCAAGAGTGTTTCAAAGCTTCTAATGTATTTTTTATTAGATGGGAATTTCAATAGCCCCCTTGTTACCTCAGAACACCTCAAGAAGAGATGGATTGTGCATATGTGAAGGTTATACTGTATGACAAGACTATGTATAGTTCCAGAGCATCTACAGAGCTTCAAGATGTAACCCAAAACATGGAAAGAGGAGTGGGAGTGGAGGTGGGTCACATTAATGCCATTAAAAAAAAATTTGAACCTTCATGGTGGTCTCACATACCTATAAACTACCTTCTTTCTCTGCAAATTTACTCGGTCCTTTTTTCAAAGTTTGTAAAAATTAAGGTTTTTTGAGTTTTCAAGGTTTCAATTTAAGGCAATGTATACTATGTTTATGCCTCTAAAGTTTCATGATTGTTTAATAATATGTATGAAGAACTCCAATATCCATTTGGTTTATGGAGGTAGGGTCCTTGGGCTCCATTCCACATCACTTCCATACTCCTATAGTTGCACTGTGTTTCAACTATCATGTGCATTGTATTCCCTCTATTTTTATACATCACACTCCTTATGTCTCTCCACTACCATCCTCCACCATTTATCCACCTTTCCTCCCAAGGTTAGATCATGTGAAAGTGATATCTAGCCTTCATTAGAAACATCAGGAGAAATGAGACTATTGGGTATTGGACCTATATGGTCATATAGTAATCTAAGAGTGAAAATGTGCACCTATAGCGAGCCCTTTTAGGGCTATAGTAGTATGATCTGAAGAGGCACTATGTGGATCATCCAAGGCATGAAGGTGGGTGTGATTATTAAAAATTATGCATCATAAAGTATTAAAAGGTGATATGAGATCCTCACACTATAATTCAAAAGCAATATACAAATCACCTTCATCCTATACAATCTGAGTAATAAATCCCTGTAAGTAGCCATCCTATCAGATGGTCATAGGTGGATTAGTAGTATATATAAATGTCTCCACTTCACAAGGGATAAAAAGGAAATGATCACACAATAAAGGGTAAAATTTATACCATTGATAATGCAGCATAGTGGTTATTACCATTAATAAGGTAGAATAACATTACATAGGCTCAAAACCACACAAGCATGGGCTAACATGAGACCTAAAACTAAGTGGAAGGTAAGGTATGTAGAAGTAAAAGTCTTAAAACATAATCATCTAAGACTAATGATGAATTTATTAACATTAAAAACTTAAACATGTTTCTAAATGCTTCAAGAGATAGTGTTAAATGCTATACTCAATGCATTCACACTTAAGCACACTATCTGTAGATAATTTAGAGCCAATTTGAGCTAAAATGGTGATTTGAGACTCTTTAGGAATGGATAAGTCTTAAAAATTGGTATGAATGATAATCATGACCTATTAAAATCACTCATATATTCACTTTATTTTGAAAAATAGTGGGTATACCCACTATTTCATCTTAGACCAAGGCTTGTCTATCACAATTATTCATTGAGTTAAAGGTGCACCCATGTTATATAAGGTATGCAGATAGTATGGAACCCACCAAAAGGTTTTTTTTTTAGTAAATAATTATTTTTAAGTATTATTTAACCCCTTATAAGTGTCTAACACCCATATTTGAACTCAAAAGCCTTAGAGATGGGCTAACACAATCAGGCACACAAGCTTGCACATAGACCCTAGTGCCATCTAGAGGTTCATTCAAGCTATTGTAATCATTTAAATGGAAAATTTAAGATATATGAATATGTTTAATACCTAAAAATAAGGTTCAAAATTCAAAGAGGTGATAAATTTTGTTCAAGTGCCTTTAAACCTTGCTTGAGTTAGTCCATCTATACATAGTCAGTTTAAGGACCACCTTCAAATACTCACCTACTTCACCACATGCATGCTCAAAGCCAAATATTATAAATAACTTTAATTCTCCCTATGAATCAAAATTTAATGAATAATTGGTTGTAAATTACGTTCTAACCTTTATGAATGAACATTAAGAAAATAAGTGCTCAAAACTGCCTGCAAATAACCCTAACCTCATCTTCTAATAGCCATATCTTTAAGCACCCTCTACATGGGAACCCAACACATTTATGAGAGATGAAGAGGTTATTACCCTAAACATCCATGGAATTTATTCTTAGTTTGGATGTTTGTACTCTATGAACCATTGTTAAGATGGTATATGTCTCAAACCTTACACAAACCCCAAAAATGAACTAATGGTGGAGTTTGGTCTCAAAACCCATCTAGATGAGATATTTTACCCATTAAATTACCTTTAAGGTCTCTTAAGGTCATATTATCATGAAAATGACCCATTGGTTGGCACATGTAGGGTAAATTTGTATTGAATGGGCCTAAAGATGCTAGTTTAAGCTTAAAAATAAGGATACTAGGAGCTTTTTTATACATAATGAAGTTGGAGAGGGAGAATGACTCCCTAAGCATCTGATAAAATCTTATAGTATCCTCCATGTTAAAATCTATGATTGATTTAGTAGGTATAAAGGTGAAGGTGTTAAAATACATAGCTCCATGCATTCAAAGGAGGTCAATTGATGCAATCAAGCTAATGGTGCTACTCCATGAAATCTCTAAGGTAATGTTCATGCCATATATGATGTAAAAGTGGCTAATAGATATAGTGTTTAGGCAAATATTCATGGCTCAAGTCTATAGATAGACCAATCCATAGTTTCTATGATCACTATGCCATGAATAAATGGATCAAAGTGTAGTTTTAGGATTTATAATGTTCTCAATCTTCTTGGGGAAGGCTATTAAATTGTTTAAAATCCATGTGTTTAGTTTAGACCCATATAAAAGCCAATATAGTAGGCCGTTCCACCTATAAATACACATAAGTTGCTAAATAAGCATGTTCCTCACATAAAAGGTAACTTCAAGTGGTCATCACATCTTTAATATTATGCATGGGGATTTTAACCATTCATGTTAGTTGAGAAAGTCTATGGTATTGAATTTTATGTAATTGGTTTAGAGATCTAATATTTGATCTCTATGAAATCTAATTAAGACTCTTAAACACCTATAAACCTCCCTTAAACCCTAATAATGACCCATCTAGATAGGTTTAGGAAAAAATCCATTTAAATGCCTAGAGGTTACTTTTTCAAAAATTGGATTATGTTATCAACTGAGAGGGGCTCATGTACATGGATTTGGATAGCACAAGAATTGTATAGACACCTTCTTAAAAAGTAAATTTGTAAGGTTTTAGGCATAAATTATGTTGCAGAGCTCAACTAAAGTTTTAAATCATGGAAAGGATAATATCAAGACTTTTTCTACCCATTTAATACCAATATGGTGCATGGGACTGACTAAAATATTCTCTCCCACCTACATCTAAACTGTTAGTCTGTGAAGTATTTCAAGGGGCCTAGTCATGCAAGGCTAATATGTGTTGTAGGTAAAGAACACTTAAAAGGTATCAATGAAAATACACAAGAGGTTATAAAAGTATGATATAAGTCTTATTATATGAATTTAGATCTTTATTCAATTGTTTGATCATTCAAATAATGAGTATGAATAGAAAGTTGGAAGACAAGCAACATAGGCCTATTTATTTGGCAAATAGAAGAGTCTAGTAGGCCAAAAATGGCATTGAAGCATTGATGAGCCATCATAAAACATGTGTAACTTCCATCCATGTGATATTACCCCAAATTAAGGGAATTATGACAAGTTTTAGGCAATTTCATGGACCATTCAACATACATGTTAAAGGAGAGGCTACCCAACACTTTAAGGAGGCCCCCTAATGCTTCAAGGAAGCCCATTCATACTCTATTTATGTTTAGTAACTTCTAACAAAAGGAATCTTGAGCTATTTTAGGTTGGTCAAGACTTGAATAAAACCAATTGAGGGAGTTATAACCTCTATAATTCCAAAATGGACTCATTGATGGTGTGTCAATGTTTAAGGAAGGAAATAGGCTTGTGTAACTTCCATACAACATTTGGGCCTCATTCATGACCCCTCACACACCTAGATTTATCTCTCTTCTTCTAAAAATTTTCTATTTAAAGAGGAATTTAGCTCTTACTTTGGTATCATTTGATAGGGTGTATCAAAGCTCTACCAAAATTGCCTTGTAAACTCTTTTAAATCAATAGAAGACTATTTTATATTATTATTGAATGTTAGTGTACTCTATGGAAGTTTGATTTGTATAATTCATACATCATGATGTCATCTATAGGTCCTTTAATTTGATAGTCTAATGTCACTCCCATGTTGGACTAGGTTTGAGGTTTGGACATGAACACTCTTCTCCTTAGCTAGGGTACAACCAAAAATCTCCAATAGTTATGGCATGCCTAGTGGGACCAACAATCAAGGGCATTATAAACCTACTTTGGCAAGCTTGAAAATGTGGGAGGACATTTGGAAGGCTAGGTATTGGTTCCTATTTATACACCTCATACACTCAGCCTTGCACACTTGAAACAAAATGGCAAGCAATGATGTAAAACTTGCTAGTATGTCATTATAGCTAGGAAGGGTTTGGCATCAAGACTAGACTGAATGTAACAAATGAATAAGAGGCACCTACAGAGGGTATGGTAAGCTCCCTACTACTTTTGGATGTGATTTAACCAAGGTGAGAGGACCTATGGGGTAGCTTGCTCACATGGAGATATTCTAAAATTCAATCTCCATGGGGATTTTTGGCATAAAGAAAAATAAATATGACCAGAACATAACCAAAATCATTCACTCTACCTAGGAAAAGTTATCACATGAAGTAAATGAATGCTCTAGGTCATATATAAGATAATAAAAATAGATGAGGAAATGACTGCAATATTCATTATATAAACTATTCAATAATAAGGGTTAAATAAAGGAATATAATGCTAGCATTTAGAACACAAAATGCAAAAACATTTCAAATATGCATTATCTTATGCATTTTTAGGGAAAATAAAACTTATAATATGTAATTGGGTGTATTATTTGTAGGGTAGGACAAGGTAGATGATTAAAAAAGTGGAGGGTGACATGTTGGTGGCTTCTAAATATTATGGTGTCTTGTAGTATTGCATGATAATATTCCTTAGCAAAGATGAAAAAGAAACTCAAATACAAGCTAATGGGAAATATTAAATGATCCTTGATAGACTAGAACATACACTAAAAACTAATCTTTCAAATACCTTTCCCTATTGAATTCATAAACCTAGGGTTCCCTAACAAGTTATTCAATAACATATTCTAAAATAATGCTAAAAGGGATTTATAATGTAGATCAAAACCCAAAATGACAACTAGTAATGAGTGTAGAACAAGATATCCAGTCAACAATACTAGAAAAATATATCATTGCACTTCATCAATAGGAAATAGTAAAGAAACACAAGTATTTTCAATAACTTGAAAAGAAATATTACAAACATCAATACTTAAAAATGTTGCCATGAGGACAAGCATGGTGAGACTTCTCTTTTCACAAGGGAGACATAAAAATGATCTCAAAGCTCACTAATGGTTTTAAAGCTTCAACCACTTTAGCAAGGGAGATAAGATCTACACATAACAATTGATCCTAAAAATATTTCTATAGAACTTAGGATTAGAGAAAAAGGACACCTAAAACAATGACCAAAAACAAACAACACAATGGCCACCAACCCATTGAATAGAGGAGAAGACCTCTATTTATACACTTTAAGATCTATAACTATTGGCCATAACTTTTAAAATTTCAAACCAAACTTTTAGGTCTACCAAGATGGTTCCAGCTGGAAAATACTTCCTTGTCATGCTTGAAATCTTCATCCATTTATAACAAAAATCATTGCTCTAACTACCTTTACAAATAATGATGAAGATATGAAATAAAATCTTTTATCTCATAGTGTTATATACCTTTCACACAATTTGGAAGGATAATATTCATGGTAAAGGGTCGAACAAACTTTTTCTTTATGTGCAACTGCCTGGGGATGCTCTCAACCATTTACATGCACAATTGGAAACTTCTAGATAGATGCCCTCCCTCTCATGCATGCCTTAGAACAACCTAATTTTTACATGATTTCCTAAGAATATTATATATCCATAACCTTTTGAATTATCTTCTATATAGTGTCCCACCTTAGATTTACAAGCTTGTAATTTCTCACTCATGGAGGAACTTAGACAAACACACCAGTGAAATAGTGTGAAAGACTTAGGTCACTTTTTCATTTTTACTTTTGCCTCCAACTTGTCTTTCACATTTTTCATTTTTTATTTTATACATCTAGCCTTTTATGGCTTCCTCCATATTTTTTAACACAAAAATTCATTAGTTTCAAATTTTGATTTGCATGGGTCAATCTTGGTCCCTCTCATAAATTTGCCAAGTTATTGTCAGTGGTGGAAGCCTTTGTTGACTATATTTCAAGGTTCCATGAATGTGTCATACATGCCTATGTGGCATCACCATGTCACTCATTTCACCAATATCTTTGATTTACATTGACCTCAACATCACTTGTCTCCATACATGATTAAACTTCGTTGAAATGTCTATGATCATCCTATACCATTAGATCTATGTGCATAGATCTATATGAACCATCAATCTTGATCCAAAAGACTAAGAGATATTGGCTTCTAGTTATCTTTGGCCCTGAGTTCATGCCATTTGGTATCCTTATAGGCTATCTACACCATGCTCTATCAGTCCTACTTGGATTAGCACATTTTTACCACATGGTGGTCCTGCATTCGTTCTAGGCTTTGTTAAAAATCCCACTCTCATTCTACACTACTGGATCATCCTCACTTGAGAAAACTCATGCTATTGATTTTTGAAAGAAGCTTAGGCTTTATTCTATGGCATGTAGTTATGCCACTTATCTTCTCTACATTTGCTGACAACTTTATTAAAAAGTCTAACATCATCTCACACCATTGATCTTATTGGCACAAATCAATTTTGGACTATCAATCTCTATCCATAGGCCCCAGTCCTTTGTTCTATGCTCTATTAGTGTTTGTTAGGGTCTGATGATGATGACACTTGTCACCATCTCACTTATCCTAGGGATTTGTTTGAAATATTGGCCTTATACATACCATCGATCAGGATCTATATGCTTCATTATGTACTATTGATCAATAGGGACCTACTCAACATTTAATCATGCCCCACGAGCTCAACACTTATGCAATCTAGGCAAATTTATTTGGAGGTTTTAATTATCAGGCCTTTTATCTTTAGCATCTTGGTCTTCAGTATCTTGGTCTCAGTAGTAATTATTGTGAGCTTTTTGATCTTGAAACTTCTGCTCATAGGCCCTTTGATTATTAGGAAAATTATTTTAGACATTTTATTTGGGAAAATTTTATCGAATAAATGAAATTTTTTAGACACTTTTCTCATATAAATTCAGTCTTCAAAATCTTTTTTCTTTGTGAGGATAATTGTTTTGGATATTTTGTCTAATATAATTTCCCTAAAGAAATTGACCTTTGCACTTTTTCCAAAGGAATTTGAACTTTGCACTTTTGTTGAAGGAATTGAATCTTTGGTATTTGTGTCTTCATCAATATAATTATTTCAGGCATTTTTTTTGAAACAATTTCCTTAAAGAAATTAGACTTACCATTTTGTTGAAAGTTTTGAACTTGACATTTTTGTTGAAGAAAATGACTCTTGTCAAGATTTTTTCCATGGGAAAAATTCCTGAAAGAAAATTACTCTTTGGACCATTTGCCATAGATAAAAAGTCCAAAATAAATAAGACTTTAGCTTAAAACATAGAAATTTTTTGGACTTTATGTGAACATATTGTCTAACATAATGTAATTCTTTTAGACTTTTTGCATGAGAAAAATGCCTGAAGGAAATAGATCTTCAAATTTTTTTCTACAAACAAAATGTCTAACAAAATTCCTTTGGATTTTTTGTACAAACATTTTCGCCAAAAAAATAATAATACTTTGCACTTTTTCTAAAACTTTACAATTCTTTCAAGTTTTTTTATCATGGATAATTTTCTTGACAAAAATAAGTCTTCAGACTTTTTGCATGAATAAAAATCTCTAAGACTTATTTATATCAAGAAAAATGTCCTGAAAAAAAAATTGAAAACCCTAAGGCTTTATATTTATTAATTAAATATCAAATTAAGACTTAGCTAATTTTAACATGAACTTGACCTTGAAGTGAATATTTGAAGATGAAAACTAGACTGAGGACTTAGGCATCTATAATCAACTCAGGCTAGACTTAGGAATTTATACTTTGACAAGGGCCCAATTGATTTAGTATAATTTTGGGCACTAACACTATCTCTCACCCTAGGATGCATACCCCCAATAGGTGTGCAAAAAACCCTAAAACATACTAATAGGTGATGATCCATTAGGTCATGAATCCAAGACTTAACAATTTACCAACAACACTTATGAAGGCTTAGCAAAACATGGTAGACTTAACAAAAATAGATCATGAGGATCTAGAAATGAACATAAGATTAAAAAAATGGAAAGGAATTGTACAAATAAAGCCCAAAGTAGAGGGGTGACAAATTGATGAAATAATAAAGGACATAACACTATATAGTTATGTACACAATTACAAATAGACTCAATCTAGGAAGTGCTTCAGATGTCTACCATTAACTGGCATCTCCAGTATTTCATAATCTAAGTCTCTTAATAAGAAAGTATGCTCCCCAATCTTGCAGTCAATAGAATAAAGACCCATCCAAAAAGCATCAAATTTTCCATGCTTGCCTTTATCTTCATGTCTATTATCCCAAAGTAGAACTAGATCACCTACATGGAAGGATCTTGAAGTAACCTTATTATCAAATATATTCTTCATATTTTCTTTGAATTTGAGGTGTATTTGTAGAGTAAAAAATACTCTATGTTTCAATTTGAATTTCAGTTGCGTGCTGCAAAGTTTGGTTCCCACATACTGCGGTCTGAGATGGTGGAGTTTTGAAACAGAGCATGGGCTCTATTTTCCTTTTAATTCATTTTTGTCTAAGTGTCTAGATAAAGTGGAAGCTGAAAAGTGTCATCCTCTGAGGCATCCTTTCTCAAGTAGAAATGCCAAGTGTCATTGTCTAAGGCACCTTTCATATTTTTTATGAGTTGGTCAGAATGTGCCACGTATCTCATAGTGACTCAATGGAAAGCACCAAGTGTTAGCGTCCATGGTTACATGTTGGTACCCACATTTCATCTCTTCTCGGTGAAAGGTTTTAACAAGCTAAGTATTAGGATCATGTAGAAACCACCACGTGTCATGGTCTGAATTATCTTCATCTTTGCTTCATTAATATAGCAAATACCGTGGTAAGTCCCAAGTTGTGTGTCTAAAACAAGAAGAAGATGATAAGTGTCACCATCCATGTAAATGAGAAATGAGACCTATTTGTTTCTATGGTATAAATAGAATAAAGCAGAGACCACCAAGTGTCATCTTTTATAGGTTTTTAAGAAGGTAGCTAAAAGAAGCGGAGACCACCATGTAACCCCAGATGATTAAAGTAGAGAGTGCCGTGTGTCTTCAATAGGAGCTACAGAACATGAAAAATGTCATCCTCCAGTGTTTCCTAAAGGTTTCAAGAAATTGGCTAAGTGTTACATAGCATTTAATAGAAGGGAGTGTCCTATAATCTATTACAGCTAATGAACTGCCAAAAGACAATGCATTTCAGAATCTATAAGATATCTTCTATTAAACACTTTCAGTTAGGAGGATATTTCATTTGGGCCATTAGATTGGGAACAAGTAGATAATCTAGATTGGATCCAAGGCTATAAATAAGGGTGTAGAGATCACCAGAAGGAGGAATCATCAATTATCAAAGAGAATTTTTTGAGAGAAATTATTGTAAAGAGTCTAGACTTTCTAAAGCTGTGACTAAGTAATATCATTTGCCTTTGTCTCATTTTCTTGAGTTGTAAGGTTTATATAACTGTACATGTTTTTATGCCTCTTATATGAATGGAAGATTCAAATAAGAAGATTTAACCCTATGCCTTTTTTGATATTTTCTGTGTCATTTGAAAAAGTAGTCTAGGCTATAGACTTTCTAGAGTTGTGATTAGAAATGTCATTTGCTTTTGTCTCATTTTCTTGAGTTGGAAGATATACATAGCTGTACATGTTTCTGCACCTCTTATGTGATTGGAAAATTCAAATAAGAAAATTGAACCCTATGCCTTTGTTGACATCTTATGTATCACTGCACAAGTAGTCTATGTTGTGAGCCTCTGTTTCTATTGTTTTCATCTTTTACATTGATCATGCACTTGTTTGCTCTCAAATGTAAATGAATCCTACATATAGTTTCACTATGCTCAGGATTAAGATCAAATTACATTTAGGCACATCGCCATAGATTATATTTCCTTTCTTGCATTTATGTTTTTGATTTAAATTCCTATCCCTTTTCCCAGTATCTACTCAATTTAAAGAAGAACCAGCTTCTCAAAAATTTGGAGGTTGTTTCAAGATGCAAGTCCCATATCTTGAAACTTCCCATTGTTTTGATTAGAATCAAGTGCAATTTTAAATCATCAATAGTTTTTGGCATGCTTGGTGGGACCAATCTTGAAGTCTCTTTCAAGATCGTATGAACCAAAGAGCTACGAGAAGTCATAGCTGTGGACCTGTAACTAGATCACAATCTGTTATAAATCTAGGTATTCTTTTTCCACCTTTGGTAACAAGTCCAAGAAGAAGAGTTAACTAGTTTGTACCAATACCAGAGCAAATATGGGAGCCCCTATACCCTTAAGAAATTATGCAAGATGGAATACTGGTAGTCCATTAGTTCTTCCAATACCACTAACCATTTGGGACCCTATCCTAGTGAATGCCCGAAAAGCTCTACCTAATTTCAGTGGGCAAGATTCTAAAACACCTGAGGAACATCTTCAAGATGTATTAGATGTTTGTGCTATACATGTTATCACACAGTAAAATGTAGCCATAAGATTATTAGCAGCTTCTTTTAAAGGGAAGGCTCTAGAATGGTAATGGTCTCTGACCCCAAATACCATTTCTACATGGGATCAGCTCGGAGATCTTTTCTTTGAAATATTTATAGAGAAGGGTGATAAGTCTTCTTTATTAAAGCAATTAATTACCATTCAAAGGGGACCACAAGAAGCCATGACTGACTTCAATTCCATATTTCAAAAGACTTGGGACAAAATCCCTGTTACAACTAGACCATTACCAGGTATGGCCATAGTGTTTTATCTTAAGGCTTTAAATTTAGATATATTTGTTATGATTCAGTCACTTGGAGGACACACTTTGCCAAAGGCTTATGAATATGTGGTTAGAGCTGAGAACAATTTGATAGATGCTGGAAAATTACCTCCAAGGCCTCCCATGCCCATGTTCCCAAAAATTTCTTTGCCATTACCTCAAGAAGTCCATAAATCTTTAAGCCCACCTGTGTCTATGTACACTTACCCTCAACCATCTGCTAAAGAAATTGTCCCCACTTAATCATCTGAGCTGGATGATATCAAGAATATCCTAAGGACATTTTCTAATGAGCTGATTAATATAAAAAGATAGCAGAATACTTTCTCTAAGCCTCCATATCAAGGCTATCAAGGAAACCAATTTTCATCTCAGTCAAGCCAATATCAGGGTCCTCCAAGACAAAATAACCATCAGCCAGCAAACCAATTGGTTACAGTCCCCATACCCTCATAGACTATTCCTTCCAATTTAAATAGGAAGATTATTCTAGGGAAAAATAACTATGGATAATACTAATTCCTGGGGTTTCCCTTGCAACAATGCTCATGCACCTAGAGATTGTCCTATGGGTAATCTACAACAAAAGGTGGAAGAGCAAAGAAGAATGGATGGTCAGTTTACAAGTTCCAGTGACAATCAAGCCTACCAGTCTCTTGGTATGTAGAATTTAGTCCTAGTGGTCAGATGCAAGGGATGTCCTTGTGACAAGAGGAAGAAATAGCCCTAGAACATGCTTTGTTCTCATGGGTTGAAGATGAAGAATCAGTTTTCTTGAATGAAGCATCTACCTCCAAAAAACTAGTGGTGCAATCTGATTATTACACCAGATCAAAGAGAAGGATGGTGGAATAGCCTAAGGTTATAAATAGTCAAGTCATGGAGAATTCTCCATTACAAGGATAAAGAAACATGGCTGTCAGACAAGAAGTGCCTCAGTCGGTGCAAAATCAAGGGATTCCTACCCAAATTCAAGAAAAAACAAGATATCCTTATGTTCAAAGAACTCAATCTTTGGGACCAATAAATGTGGTAGATCAATTGAAGAAGACTCCAGCACAAGTATCAATATGGGATATATTGGCTATTCCTAAATAGAAGACATTACTACAAGAAGCTCTTCAAAATCAAGCAACGCCCAAGTATACTGAAGGACCTACTGATAAAAGAAAGCTCAAAGACACAGTGCATCTATAGACAATAGTCCTAGTGAATAATAAAATAGAGGTAAGCAAATCCAAATTGGATCATTTCCATTCAACTAAGATAGGTGACTGGACTAAGCATAATCAAGGAAAAGAAAATAAATAGTTGTTAGCTATGATGCATAATGACCCATATGAAAATTATAACTCTACTGGTTTGGGCACTTATGTTATTTTTGATGAGAACCATGAAATCCCAAATGTTTTAAGGGAAGAGACACCAACTACTCAAGGATCTGAAAAAGATTTAGAAATCTGGACTTTAAATTTTGATGGGGCTAGAAGTAAAAATGGTGCTGGAGCAGGAATTTGTCTTACTGCTCCAAATGGTGAAAATTTTAAAGGGCTATCTGCTTTCAATTTGCTTGAACTAATAATGATGCCGAGTATGAATCCTTAGTACATGGGCTACTATTATCCAAGAAAAAGGGAATAAAGAATGTAATAGTAAAAGGAGATTCAAAATTAGTAGTAAAGCAAATTAGAGAAAAGGCAATAACAAAGAATATCATAATGAAATCCTATAAACACAGAATTTGGGACTTAATAGAAGATTTTGAAGCTTTTGATATTGAAGTAGTTCCCAGGATTCAAAATTCTGAAGCTAATTTGATGGCACAAATTGGTTCACAGTTTGATCCAGCAACTGACCTATTAGTTAATAATGAGTCAGTAAAGGTTATAGTAAGGCCAACTATCCCTAATAATGATGAGAATTGGCAAGTATTTGAGAATGATTCTCAAGTGCTCTCATTCTTACAACACTCAGGGGAATTCGCTAATCAATTACAACCAAAGATTAAAGAGGCATATGGGGATCAAATTATACAATTAAACAATAATAAGCTTCCCAAAGGTTTAATCACTTTAGAGAGCCTTTTTGACCCAAAAGATGTAAGCCTAGAGAAGAAAAGGTTCCATGAAAAAAAAACAAATTATTTTTAAATAGAAGTGAGTGAAGGGAAAAAATTAAAAGTTTGAAACTCTGCAACTCAAGAAGAAAAACAAAGGCTAATTGAATTATGCAAAAAATATGACAGAGTCATAGCCTGGAGCTATGAAGACCTTCATGGATACAATAGAGACATCATTCAGCATACAATAGAATTGACTGAAGGATCTAAGCCTATCAAACAAAAATAGAGGCCAGTGAATCCAAAAATTGAGCCTCTAATGGTAGACGAGTTGCAAAAACTTTTAGATTATAAAATAATTTTTCCAATCAAACACTCAACTTGGGTATCAAATCTGGTCCTAGTTAGAAAAAGAATGGTGATATAAGAATTTTTGTAGATTAAAGAGATCTAAACAAAGCATCTTTGGAGGATCACTATCCTTTTCCCTCCATGGAACAAATCCTACAAAATGTGGCTGTATCAGAGAGATTTTATTTGTTATATGGTTTCTCTAGATATAATCAGATTTGGTTGGCTAAAGAAGACCAATACAAGACTGCTTTCACTACCAAGTGGGGAACATTTGCATATGCTAAGATGCCATTTGGCCTGTCAAATGTTGGAGCCACTTTCTAAAGAGATATGGATGTTGCATTTGGGGAACTAATAAATAAAATCATCTTGACTTATCTTGATGATCTTACTATTTTTTCAAAGAATGTTGCTGATCATTTTGATCATTTAGAAGTTGTGTTTAAAAAATGTTAAGAATTTGGAATATCCTTGAATCCTAAGAAATGTATCTTTGCAGTTCCTTAGGGCAAATTATTGGGACATATAGTATCTAAATAAGGATTTTCCATAGACCTAGAAAGAGTGGCAGCTATAATGAACTTACCTCTTCGAGTCAATAAGAAATCAATTCAATCTTTCTTGGGAAAGATTAATTTTTTTAGTCAGTTCATATCTGACTTTGCAGGCTTAGTAAGACCAATAACACTCTTGTTGAAAAAATACTTAATTTTCAAATGGAATACAGAAGGAAGGCAAGCCTTTGAAGAGGTCAAGAAAGCTATCTCAACAACTCCAGTACTTAGAAACCCAAATTTTTCTAAGCCTTTTGTAATGTATGTATATGGAGGAGAGCTCAGTATTGCTTTTGTTCTAACACAAAAGGATGATAAACAGGAGGGAGAGCATCTAATATCATTTTTATCAAGGACACTTAGGGAATATGAAACCAGATATAACTTTGTGGAAAAATAAGCATATTCTATGGTAAAATCTCTCAAAAAGTTTAGGCATATAGTATCAGGAAGTAAAATTCTAATACTTGTAGCACATCCAAGTGTCAGAGAATACATCATGGAGGGTGAAATTACTAAAAAAAGAGCAAACTAGATAACTAAGATCCTAGAATATGATGTAGAATTCAAACCCACTAAATTAGTTAGAGGTAGGGGTTTGTGTCAATATATGACTCAAGAGCTCGAAAAGATGATACCTGAAGAGATAAATTTAGGAACAAAAGAAGAAATTGTATTGAGAATACAAGAAGTTGATCAGGAATTTTGGGTCACAAGTAGGATTCATTTTATGAAAAATGGGATTTACCCAAGAGAACTCCCTCAAAATAAGAGAAGATACTATAAGATGTAAGGAGTTCATTTTGTTTTAATTGAACAGGTTCTTTTCAAAATAAATTATGATGGAAAATTGTTAAGATGTGTAGAAAAAGATGAGTCTAAGAAAATACTACATGAAATGCATCATGGAGTATTTGGTGGACATTTTTTTTGTAAAGACCACAGCTATAAAGATAAGTGAAGCAGGTTATTTCTGGCCTACTTTATTTACAGATTATTATCAGCTAGTTAAAAAATGTAAATCTTGTCAATATTATGTGGGAAGGAGAAGGAATGTAGTAATGCCTCTTAGCCCTATAATTGTAGATGAACCTTTTGCTCAATGGGGTCTTGACTTCATTGGAATGATAAATCTAGTGTCTAGCATGGGTCATAAATGGATATTAATAGCCACAAATTATTTTACCAGATGGACCGAGGCAGTGCCACTCAAAGAAGCAACAGAAAATGTGATCCTAGATTTTCTAGGGAGTATCACTACTCATTTTGGGGCTCCTCAAACCATCATTTTAGATAATGCTAAAGTATTTTTAGGGTCCAAAGTATCTGAATTTGCATTAAAGCATGGAATATATCTAAAAACTTCTAATTATTACCCTCAGGGTAATGGTTTGGCAGAATCAACTAATAAGAACTTGATTAGACTCATCAAAAGAATAGGGGCTGATCATCACAAGGAATGGCATAAAGTGCTTAATTTAGCACTATGGGATGTTATAGTTACGCCTAAACAGGTGATCAAAATGTCCCCATATGAATTAGTATATGGTAAACCTACTGTAATTCCACTACGCTTGGAGATTCCTACTCTCTAGCTGATCAAACACATTGAAATTGAAAAAAATGGCCCTATGCAGATCAGATTAGCAGAACTTCTAGAAGTTTAAGAAAAGAGGGAGGCAGCACATGATTCATTGATAAAGCATCATAAAATATTTAAAGACTATTTTGATAAAAGGACTTCAAATCCCCATTTTGAAATAGGCTCAATTGTTTTGAAATGGGATGCAAGAGCTGCCAAACTAGGTCAACACACTAAGTTTGAAGCATTATGGACTAGCCATTATAAAATTTAGGTGTGTAAAAAACAAAATTCAGTTGAGCTAGAAATGATAGAGGGTGAACCTGAAGAGATTCCTATAAATGGAATATATTTGAAACATTTTAGTTAAAACTGTGTTTTTTTTAATAATTTTGGATCATGTGGGAGTTGTGGTTTCTTTTTGAGTAGGCTCAAAAGTCCTTGAGGTTGCCAATAATTGTAGAGTAAAAAATACTCTACGTTTCATTTTGAGTTTCAGTTGCACACTGCAAAGTTTAGTTCCCACATACTACGGTATGAGATGGCAGAGTTTTGAAATAGAGCACGGGCTCTATTTTCCTTTTGATTCATTTTTGTCTAAGTGTCTAGATAAAGCGGAAGCTAACAAGTGTCATCCTATGAGGCATCCTTTCTTAAGAAAAAATGCCAAGTGTCATCATCCAAGGCACCTTTCATATTTTCTATGAGTTGGTCGAAATGTGCCACATATCTCATAGTGACTCAATGGAAAGCACCAAGTGTCAGCATCCATAGTTACATGTCAGCACCCGCATTTCATCTCTTCTCAGTGAAAGGTTTTAACAATCTAAGTATCAGGATCAAGCGAAAACCACCATGTGTCATGGTCCAAATTATCTTCATCTTTGCTTCACTGATATAGCAAAGACCATGGTGGGTCCCAAGTTATGTGTCTAAAGCAAGTGAAAGCCACCAAGTGTTGACATCCATGTAAATGAGAAATTAGACCTATTTATTTCTATGGTATAAATAGAGTAAAGTGGAGACCGCCAAGTGTCATCTTCCACAAGTTTCTAAAAAGGTAGCTAAAAGAAGCAGAGACCACCATGTAACCCCAGATGAGTAAAGTAGAGAGTATCGTGTGTCTTCAATAGGTGCTATGGAACATGACAAATGTCATCCTCTAGTGTTTCCTGAAGGTTTCAAGAAATCATCTAAGTGTTACATAGCATTTAATAAAAGGGAGCATCCTACAATCTCTTATAGCCAATGAACTGCTAGAAGATAATGCATTTTAGAATCTATAAGATATATTTTGTTAAACACTTTTAGTTAGGAGGAGATTTCATTTAGGCCATTAGATTGGGAACAAGTAGACAATCTGGAGTGGATCTAAGGCTATAAATAAGGGTGCAAAGATCACCAGAAGGAGGAATCATCAATTATCAGAGAGAATTTTTTGAGAGAAATTATTGTAAAGAGTCTAGACTTTCTAGAGCTGTGACTAAGTAATATCATTTGCTTTTGTCTTGTTTTCTTGAGTTGAAAGGTTTATATAATTGTACGTGTTTTTTCGCCTCTTATATGACTGGAAGATTCAAATAAGAAGATTGAACCCTATGCCTTTGTTGATATTTTTTAATCATTTGCAAAAGTAGTCTAGACTATAGACTTTCTAGAGTTGTGATTAGAAATGTCATTTGCTTTTGTCTCATTTTCTTGAGTTGGAATATTTACATAACTGTACATGTTTTTGCACCTCTTATGTGATTGGAAAATTCAAATAAGAAAATTGAACCCTATGCCTTTGTTGACATCTTATGTATCACTGCAAAAGTAGTCTATGTTGTGAGCCTCTATTTCTATTATTTTCATCTTTTACATTGATCATGCACTTGTTTTCTCTTAAATGTAAATGAATCCTACATATAGTTTCACTATGCTTAGGATTAAGGTCAAATTACATTCAGGCGCATTGCCATAGATTAGATTTCCTTTCTTGCATTTGTGTTTTTGATTTAAATTCCTATCCCTTTTCCCAGTATCTACTCAATTTAAAGAAGAACCAGCTTCTCAAAAATTTGGAGGTTGTTTCAAGATGCAAGTCCCATATCTTGAAACTTCCCATTGTTTTTTATTAGAATCAAGTGCAATTTTAAATCATCAATAGTATTCATGAGCTTGTCTTTGAATTTCATTAATATTAATAATATGATTCATTTTTTTCTCATCGTGGTTGATCTGCTCATCGTCTTCTAGTTGTGGCATGAGCTGATATGTTAGAAACTATAAATTAATAGACAAAACTAATTGAGCTCCATAAATAAGCTGAAAATGGATTTTTCTTGTATATCTCTTAGGCATAATCCTATCATCCCATAAATCAAATTTTAGCTATTCATATTACTTCTTCTTATTTACTTCTAAGGTTCATGTAATGATCTTGAGCAAGTTCTTGTTACTACATTTTGCTTGCCCATTCCCTTAAGGATTTTAGTTAGAAGCATAGGTAAATTCAATCCCATACTCTTTGCATAACGACACTAAAGGTTTGGATTTAAATCTCATGGAATTGTATGTGATTAGTTTGATAGGCACACGAAATCTACAAATAATTTGATTTAGCATAAAATCCATAACTACCTAGTGTGTTTCTTTCTTTATAGGGACTACTTCAACTTGTTTTGTAAAGTTGTCAATTACAACTAGTATCCATCTATGTCCAATGCTTGATGAGTAAATAATTTTCCAATGAAATCCATTCCCCATTATTTTAATGGGCCTTCAATCATCATAGGTTACAAGGGAAGAGAACCTGAAGCTTTCATCCTCCTAGCAAAGCACTGGCATTTTTCACACTTTTTGAATTTTTAAGCAACATCTTTAAACAATGATGGCCACCAATAACCAGCTCTCAAAATTTTATGAGTTATAACCTTAGGTGCAAAGTTACCACCACAAACTCCACTATGGAAGTCTTTAATTAGGTTAGTAGTCTATTCTTCTAACACACATCTTAGGATAACCCTATCCAGATTCTTCCATGCTGTCCTTTCTCCATCAAGAGGTGTTTTAGGGACACAATATTGAGAGTTATTATTTGACTCTTATCCAACTAAGGGGGATAATTCATATTTTTTAAGTAGTAAATAATATATTTATACCATGAAGATATGTTAAATTGACTCAAAGAATTATCAACATTGAAAATAGTAGTGTTTACCTTAATAGCTTTCAAATTGGTATCATCCATAAGCTTGGCTAATCCCATCCCTTTCACTAACTTGGTGGTATTAATATCCATGTCATACTCTTGTAACTTATTGACCCACTTATGCCTCTTGTTGATACTTCAATCTGAGTCAATATGACATTCACCATGGTATTTCCATAAGACATAAACAACAACCTTTGAACATAAAATGTAAGTCCTAAATGTCTTGACAACTTTCAAGAGAGAAAAATCTTGTTTTTCCATGATGGTATAGTTCATTTCAAGACCCTTCATTGCTTTTCTATAAAAATCTATGGGTTGCTCATGACCATCTTCATTCTTTTGTAATAGAACAATGGTGACAATATTGTATGATGGAAAAGAGAATGTTTGGAATGGTTTTGTGTAATCAATGATGGCCAAGATAGGAATAGAATTAAAATATCCCTTGATGTCATTGAATGATTACATGGCCTTCTCCTCCCATTTGATGTTTTTTTCCTTTTTTAGCATGGAAGTAATAGGTAAAGTGATCTCTATAAAATTAGACATAAACCTTCTTACAAAGTTAATTTGTAAAAAGAAAGACCAAATTCATTTCTTGGACTATAAGATAGGCACTTTGTCAATGGATTCAAACCTTTTAGGGTTAATCATGACACCATATTTGGACACTAAATATCTGATCAACTTGGCCTTTTATACTCCAAATTAGCACTTCGTTGGATTAAGTGAAATGTCAAACTCACTGCATCTAATAAACACTTTTTAGATGCTCCAAATATTCTTCTCTAGTCTTGGAGTACACAATAATGTCATCTTGATACACAACAATGAACTGGTTAATTATCCCTAAAAAAATGATGTCCATAGTTCATTGGAACATTGTACCAA
>JARHVA010008990.1:0-75000 GCA_037957365.1 Torreya grandis | reverse complement strand
GTGATTTTTATATGACTCAATACTTGGGCTACATCACACATGTTATACTAAAGAAGAGGCATATTTGGTGGAAGGTAACAACACTTTAAATTGGAATATAGTCACTTAAGGTCTAAATTGGATTAGGTTGGGATGAATTTGAATCTCTAACAATAACCTTCAAAGGTGTATTTTTTTTTGACTCATTAACACCCTTAGGGATACTAGACAATATGGGTACATTATTCTTGGATGGAGCACCTCTAGACTTATCAAATTGAGAAATGGGCACTAGTTTGGAAGCTTTAGGGACTATTTTAGTTTTCTTAGCCACCTTATTATCATCCCCTACCTTTGGATTTGTAGGGGTAGTGTCTTAAGGAGTATCAACTTGATATTTTCTTCTCAAGTGATACTCCTCTTGGGAAATTACTATATTGATTAGCAGCTACCTATTCTCAACTGATAGAATCCCCCCATCATATTTATTGATCATCATAGATGTAATAAATATAAATCATGAATTGGAAATTCATATACCTATACCATAATAATTTCATAAGTAAATTCAAGAGTTGGGACACTTGCTTTCTTGACTACACTCCAAAATTGATCAACAATAGTAACACTCAACAACTCCATGGAGGTAGTCATTTTACTTTGAGGACTTTGATAATTGCACATCAAAATCTCATCACTATATGATGAAACTCAACTTCATTATAGCTTCATCAATCGATTCAGCTGTATAACATGGGGGATGTAGAAGGAAGTACTTATCACACAAATTAATATCATAATTCACCACATTCACTTTAGCATTCAAAGGATCAGGGATTTATTTTTCAGCCCTTCTATTCAAGTTTCTATCCATTATTTATTCACATATAGGCCTCTACCTTCTATCATTATCTCTATTATGGAAATCAAACCACCTTTGTGCTTGATTCAAATTTGTATCCCTCTCTTGGCTGGAAGATACATTAGGGATTCCTTTTTCATTTCTAGCTAGCTTGTATGACATTTATTTGATAGTAGAGGCCAAAATTTTAACACTCTCCTCAAGGTTGGGTATCTTTTTGGACTATGTCTTTTTAGGATTGACCAATTTCACATCACCCTGCTTATTCATGGGCTTTCCCACAACCTTTATTTTTTTCTCAATTTGGATGGCCATATTGAATATCAACTATAGGTTAATAGGGGCCTAATCCTTCAAGTAGTATGTAACTTTATTGTCAAAGGCATCACAATAATTTATCAAGCACATTGTATCATTGGTATTGATGTTTTTGGGTAGCCACATCATGGTCTTGTTAAACCTCATATTTTAGTCTTTCACACACTCATTAGGATTATTTTTTATGTTTTCAAACTCAGCCAAAAGAAACTTTGGATCAATCCTAGCACCATATTAAATTGTAAAACTATTTTGCATCTCTTCCCATGAATCAAAACATCTAATAGGAAGGGAATTGAACCATTCATGAGTGTCTTCATCTAGCATGTGCATAAATAAATTGATGCACACATCCTCATACTCAACCTCATAATCTTTAATAATATTTTGCAAAGTCCTCAGGTGTTGATCACTACTTACTACATTATTCCCTTAAAACTTTGGGATGAATTTCATTAATTTGGGACTTCATTAGGATAGCCTTCCATTTCATCAAAATTGATATGTCTGAATCTAGGAACATAAAATATAGGATGCTCATTCTCATATGGATCCCTATGTCTCTTGATTGGTTTAATGAAAGGTTCAAGAATAACTATAAAAGGGATGTGAGGGGGTGAATGAGGTGGACTTGGTGAATCACACTTGGGAGGGGATTCATCTGGTTGAGAAGGAGCTAGGTAATACATAGGACTATAGGTTTTAAAATTACTATGAGAGATATGATAGTCTTTAATAATGGGAGGGTCAATAAATAATTTGAGATTATCAAAATATTGAAAACCTTAGCATCTAAACTTTTCCCTTCAACATGCCTCCAAACTTATTCCCTTCTTCTTTAAAAAATACTTAAGGGTGAGACAAGTTTTTTTGATGGGTCACTTCTGAAAGATGATCTCAGTCCTTCCAGCTTTGAAAACAAGAAAAATACTCAAAGTTAAAGGTTAATGAATATATTCAAACTAGGCATTGATCTTCCTTGAAACCAAAAAATAAAGTTGGAGTCACCACTAGAATCAAACTTCTAGAATATAATAGTTAACAAACTATTGCGATACAGGATGAAATTAAACTTGTTGAAGCTTAATGAGATAGACAACAAAGACACTAAGATTTCTAGGATAATTTTTAAAAGGCAAAAAAACACCTTCTAAACATGCAGTATTAACAAATATTTGCAATAAATGTAGTATAAGTCAAATTGTCAATCCTTAAAACTTCTTAGAATGTCCCTAGTGGAGTGCTATGATGTTGACAGCTAAGATAGTCAAATCAATGTAATAACAATAGAGAACTTCATAAGATGAAATATTTATAGCTCTCTACAAGAGTCCATAAAAACATAGGTAACTAAGATATTAAATTTAAAATGGCAAGCAATGATGGAAAACCCACTAATATGTGGTTTTAGTTGGGGAGGGTTTGGCATCAAGACTGAACAAAATGTAGAAAATGACAGAGAGGCACCTAAAAAGGGTATAGTTAATTCCTTGTTACTTTTGGCTCTACTTAAACCAAGATGAGAGGACCTATGAGATAACTTTCTCACATGGAGATATTTTACAATTTAATCTCTATGGGAATAAATGGCACAAAGAACAAAAAATATGACCAGAACACAACCAAACTCATTCGATCCACCTAGGAAAGGTTATCACATGAAGTAAATTAATGCTCTAGGTCATATACAAACTACTAAAGATAGATGAATAAATGATTTCAATATTCATTCTATAAAATATTCAACAGGAGTCAAATAAAGGACTACAATGCTAGTATTTAGGACATAAACTACAAGCACATTTAAAATATGCATGATCTTATACATTTACAGGGTAAATAACACTTATAATACAAAACTAGGTGTATTATTTATAGGGTAGGACAATTTAGATGATAAAAAAGTGGAGGGTGGCATGTTGGTGGCTTCTAAACAATAGGGTGTCTTGCAGTATTTCATGATAGTATTCCTTAGAAAAGATGTAAAAAAAACTCAAATGCAAGCTAATGGGAAATACCAAATGATCCTTGATATACTAGAATATAAACTAAAAACTAATATTTCAAATGCCTTTCCCTATTAAATTCATAAACCTAGGGTGCCCTAACAAGTTATTCAATAATATATTCTAAAATAATGCAAAAAGGGATTTATAATCTAAATTGAGACCCAAAATGACAACCAATAATTAGTGTAGAATAAGATATCCAACAAAAATATTAGTGAAACATATTTCTACTCTTTTGACAAAGGAGACATAAATGTGCTCTCAAATCTAAGTAATGGCTATACAGTTATAACCAATTTAGCAAGGGAGATAAAATCTACACACAATAATTGATCCCAATTTTTTTTTGTAGAACCTAGGCGTAGAGAAAATGGACACCTAAAATAATGACCAACAACAACCATCACAATGGCTAATCAACCCCTTAAATAGTGTTACCTTTTGAGTCACCCTTATTCATTTTTTCATGAAATTTTGGTAAGCAAGAGTTGACTTATCATTTTCTCGTTATTGGTCATATCTTTGTTTATTAAGTTGGCTCTTTATTTTTAAATTTCACCTGCCTATCATCTTTTGTGTGTAAAATTTCTAAATAATTGAACCTTTAAACCTGAACAATTCTCAAAGTTCAAGAGTTCAATACTCAATGTTTTGTAAGGAGTAATGTTCACTCAGTTCCCTTGTATAAATTAATGTGTAGTTGAACCTACCCTTGAACCTCATAGCAGAGTTCAATGGTTCAATATTTCACTATTTTAAAGTTGAAAGTTTCTTGAAAAGTCATGTGACTATTGGTTAGTCTGTGTAGTTCATCTCATATCTTTGAATCTTCAGGTTGAACCACATTCCAAAAGTTTAGTGGTTCAAGGGTTCAATGACTACACTCTCATCTCACCCTGAGGCTTTCTCTGAGTCTATATTATCAAGAGATTTAGAAGATAATATATCCAAAACTCATTATGAAGTGGAAAGTTTTAACTTTTTGCAAGGTTATGGATAATCATTATTCATCAAGGTCGTGCGTGAAGAATGCTTGCATTAATGCATATGTCATAGTTCATGTCTTATCAAGTATTTTTAGCACATATTATTTTGGTTAATAATTATTTGACCTGGTTAATGTTTGTATCAAGAGATAATAAGTCAAATTTAGAAAATGAACATACTAGGTGATGCAAATGGGGAATAGCATGGAGGTATAAGATTTTTGTCACCCAATTTCACAGTTATTTCAGAGACATTAAAGGTGAGTCCTACTCTTCCTATAAGTTGTTTCCATTTCTTAACTAGAAAGAAAATTCCTTTTGAGTTTTTGACATTTTGAAAGAAGATCAAAGCATTCTTTTTCATTATATCCTCTAATTTGCAGCTATGAAGTTGGCTTGTCTTGGTTATGAGCATGGTTCTGGTCTCATCTATTCTCTTCCTAAATTTGGGGACACCTCACAAGTTCAATATGACTTAAAATATTTTAGGGAGAGGGTTAAAAATCCTATACTAAATCCTATGATGAAGAAGATAGTAGAAAGTGGTTTGGTCAAAGTTGTGGCCTTTCCCATGGCTGTACAATGCCTCAAATTAGTTTTAGAGTGCATAAATAGATATGAACCCCAAAATACGTGCATCAAAACTATATATGGTAATATGTTACTTCATGTCAATAGACAAATCCTAATGTTTATGATGAGTATTCCATCCAAAGAACCCTATTCTGATCTCAATATTACTTCTTCCTATGGGTATTTCTCATTAAATAAAATGAATTACAAGAGCGTGATCACAAGAAATTGGTTATTGAAATTCCAAAAAGGGGGTTCAAAACTACCCAGACCACCGACAAGAAACCACATGATTCAGGAGGTAAAGGATATTATGGTATTATTGCACAAGCTGAAGGGTAATTCCCAGGGATATTATTGGGAAGATTGGATGTATTTCTTCATCCAGATGATCTTCCAAGAGGAACAGTATTTGGATTGGGCTGAAATTATAGCTAAATGTTTACATTTGAGTCTCAATAATTGTTTGAGAAGTAAATATTTTTGTATGTCTTCATATCTTTTCTATTGCCTAGCATCTAAGAGATAGTGGTTAGGTCTACCAACCTCATGCACCCTTGGTTGAAAACACCAAAATTTATGACTATCATTCATAGTTATAGATGCATAACTATTATGAGAATTACAAGAGGGTTAATGATGTTTTTAATGGAAGAATAACTTATAAATTGGTAGGAAATATAAGAAAGAGAATGTATGATGAAGCAATACAACTGATCAATAACTATGGTAGCTTCTTTATTCAGTTCCCCAAATTTACTTATATCAGAGTTGGGGGTTTTGATGGTGAACCCGTGAAGTTGTCCAGGTATGTTTTTGATCATTTCATATTGATAGAAGTCTACAAATAGCTAGCCCATGTGGATAAGAGGTTCTCAAAGAATAAAGAAGAGAATATCTCTTTTCCCATTGAAATTAGACATTATTCTTGTCAATCAATTTTTGATGCCTTGAACTTAAAAGTGGATCTTAAAAAAATCAATTTTCAGCATTATACTACCCAATCCTAGTTTGACAATAAAGGCTTTACCAGAGATAATTTATATTTTGGGATAGTATTTTCACATATCCCTCAAATAGAGGATTATTGGAAAGATTGTTTAGATGAATTTGAGGTCAAAAAGAGACTTTGGTGTAGGTTCTCCTTGGGACAAATAGTCACCCTCAATTTAACTATGAACATTTTTGGAATAGTTGATAGTGAAGAACAATTGATTGATCCTCAATTTGAAAAAATAAAATAATTACCTATCCAAAAAATTGATTGGGATAAAGATGAAGAGGATTTAATTCAAAACTATCCTAGTAATAAAGAGAACTAAGAAATGTTTGAGGGAATGTAGGCTGAAAGAAGTTCAAAATAAAGGTTCCCTATATTGTGCATCAATGGTTGAATCACCATCCCCAATAAGCTCTTATAATCATCTTATTATTATTTGTGATGCAAGTTATTCCAAGCCTAAAATTTAAATGGGTCTTTTCATTAGAGAATCCAAGATAACCCTCACAACTATTCTACCCCCTCGTGCCATGAGATCAAGAACTAAAAGTAAGAGAAAGAAGTAGGTTTCTGAGAGAATAGTTGTAGACTTGAATTATGAAGAAGATTCAAGAGAAGAAATAGGTGATAAAGAGTATGATTCAAAAATGGTAGAGGAGGTTAGTTCAAAACAATAGATAGAGGTTACTTTAGAGTCTACTGACCTAATGATGATTTTAGATGTGCCTTCTGATTAGTTAAATCTTAGTAAAGAAGTCCTAGCCTCTGCACCTAAATGTTTGGAAATTTTAATCTGTGACAAAATAAAAATAGTCCCATTTTCATTTCCATTAGAGGACATGGTTAGTAAGTGCCTAGGGAAGATTCCTAAATCTAAGATGCTAAAAACAACATCTAGTGTAGACGTCAACCTTAACATAAGGAACTAGAGTGTAGAAATATCCCAACTAATAACTAATGAGGAAGTTCAATATCCTATAGTTTAGAATTTTATAATTGAAAAGATAGATCTTGGGACTGCATCACATGTTGTAGATGTGCATCACCTTGAAGCATCCACCAAAAGGATAGTCAGTCAAACTTGGAAAGATGAGAAAGATAAAAGGGAGTTGAAATAGAACTTGTAGTCAATGGTAGGGTACCTCGACACCATTCATAACCTAAATCCACAACCTATTACCCAACTTCCCCTATCTTTCGATCTAAAATCATTAGTCAATCAAAAGATGTTGGACCAAATACACAAAAACAAAATGGTTACCAGGGTATTTGATGATTGGTTGAATGGCATCATCCAGAAAGGTACAAAATACATTCATGAACTAAAGAATATATATGATCAAACCATAGCTAACATCAAAGACTTGAAAACATAAAATGATTCATGGATAAAAGATGAAGGTAAATGGATGATTGTGATGAATCAAATTGACAAAGTACAAAAGTATGGGATAGCAATTTTTTTGTCAGAAAAGAATTTGATAGGTTTGAATGAGGATATGTTGTATGTAAGTAAGAAAAATATTGAATGGAGGAATTCAATATCTAGACAAGGGTGAATTGAGGTTACGAAAATGATCAAAGAAATAACTAAATTCACTCAATCCTTGTAGCATGATTTACAATTTATTAATGTAAAGTATATAAAGGATGATAGGGAACCCAAAAAAGACATTGATACTATGATTCAGTCCTACAGGGAAAAGAAAAAAGAAAAAGAAACAAGAAGTTTTAGAGTTGAAGATTACCTATTTCACAATATATATGATGTTTGTCTGAAAAAATTTTCATCTATGAATGAAAAGGAGAAATAATTACTACATACTTAGATCTATGTGTTTGAGTATTTGAAATTGGATTTTCTGTGCAAGATCTTCTTTCATATGGTAATTGCTCTTTTATTGGACAACTCATTATATGTGTGTTATTGTTTATTGGTTCAGCAATTTACATGTTTATATTTGGTTATTATTGAAGATTGATTCTGTGTATTTTATTACCAAATGATGTTATAAAATCTCACATTCATAGGATGATGATGTATGGATGTTATTTTACCTTTAAGCACTTTATGGTCAAAAGTGTATCTAAATATTTAAAATAATTCAAATTCATTAAAGATCTTAAAGGGAGTTGTACCTTAATTTAGAGGGGAACTATTCCTGATAGTTCACCCATTTGTTGATTAACTTATTTGTTCTTAAAATAAAAAGGTATAGAGTTACAAGAAATTTGGACAAATCTGTTAGCTAATAGTTTTTGGCGACTCTACTAGGGATCGAAGAGTCTTTGTTGAAATATTAGTCACCTTAATATGAAGTAACAATGGTGCTTCCACATGAAAATATAATTCCTATTTTGCAACCTAATCTTGGTTTTCAAGATGAGCAGGAAGATATAATTGGTCAGTTAAATACCCTTGCTTGGCACACTCATCAAAATATTGATGATTATAAGAGGGAAAGCAAAGTATTAGAAAAAGAAGAAGAATTGGCTGATAATTTGAGATTGATGTTGCTCAAGCAAAGGAGGAGACAAGTATAAAATGTAGCAAGAAACTGAGCCCCTAAAGTATGAAGAGATCAAGAACAACCTAAAAACCAATAACTATCTATCCAATCATAAAATTATAAGTTGGATTCTAGAATATATACAAGATATTTGAGAAGAGAGGGAGTTGAAAATCCTACTTTTCAAATGCTACAAAGCTTGAATTTTCCTTATTTTTCTACTCGTATCATAAGAGCAAGAATTAGACCTCCTAGCCCCACTAAACCCTCTATATCCCCTATCTGTCAAGCCTTAACTCTTTTTGGTACCATCATCCCTTTTTCTATAAGCTTTCTACCAATGGCCCAACCTTGGGGAGTAGCCATAGGGCCTCTAAATTTAGGGGCCAACATGAATCCTCTACCTAAAAATTCAAGGGAAAACTTGCCTAAGTTTAATGGAGATGGGAGACAACCACTAGAGGAACATCTAAACACCTTTCTAGTAGCATGTGGTGTGTTAGGCGTGTAACATCAAGATGTAGTGATAAGACTTTTTGTGCAAATTCTAACTAATACTATAGCACAATAGTTCTATCATATAGCTAACTCTTTAATTACGAACTAGAATGATATGAAATCTAAATTTGAAAATAGGTTTAAGAGCACAGAAGGTGAGAATTCCCTTCTTACTCAGTTGACTCAACTCAAGAAAGAAATGCATGAGCCTATGAGGGAATTTATATCCAAATTCAATAGAATAGTACATAAAATACTAACTGTTAAAATATCGACTATTGAGAATCAGAAATGTTTCTTTATTAATGATATGCCTCCTAATATTAGCTTCCATCTTAGAAGAGGTGTAATTGCTGACTTGGAAGTTGCTCAAACCTTGGCAATTGTTTTAGAAGATGATCTTATTATGGCTAGAAAATGGAAGAAATAAGTCTAAATACCTAATGCTCATCCTTTATCCTTTATAGATCCTATGGTCCAAAGATTGGTAAATGATATGATTGCCCTAAAAAAGTAAATGCCTAAGGTTAATACCCCATTTCAACAACCATATCAAGATATCAGTAGGAGAAATATAATCAATAGATGAATACTGGTAGGTCATTGCCACTCACATTAGCACAACCAAGGTTAACTATTAAAGCTCCTCTTAGGAGAGGGAATGTGTGTGCCTTTCATTTGAATAATGATCATGATGGGAATTCTTGTCTAGAGATGCTTAGATATGCTCAAATGGTTGCTACTAAAGATGTATTGAGAGAGGATATTGAAGAAGAAAGGAATTTTGAGGAACATGGCAACTCTAAAATACCCTTCCTAGAATATGAATTAGATTCAGAAAGAGAAGGTGAAATATTAGTTACTCTTAAATATCTTTCATGTGTTATCCTCACTAAAAGTCAAAAGAATCCAATATTTTCTAATATTGAAGAAGTACCCATTAAAGGTAAAGAACCTTTTACTAGAACCTCTGATACGAATCTAAAGACCCAAGAAAATAAATTGTTACATAGAAATGATCATGAGACTTCTTTTGATATTTTAGAATTTTGTAAGTATACAAAGATTCAAATATCCCTTATTGAATACCTCAGGTTGAAACCCAAAGAACTTGATAAATAGGTTAAATATGTCAAAAAATGGCCCTACATAAGTTGAAACTAAGAGTCAAGTAAATGTTAATACTCGGTCTCCCATTGCCCAATTATTTTCTTCTCCACCTAAATTACCCACACATACTCCTAGAATGACCCTCAATTCATCTGATGATACTTCTTATATGGCTGATATGAAGCCCAACCCATTTTATGTTTCTTTGTTCATAAATAGTCATAAACTCAGCAGTTGTATCATAGACTCAAGTGCTTCTGATAATATAATACCTTCTTCTATAGCCAAATCCCTAGGCTTATCCCTTACAAAAACATTTGGTAGGTGTTACTCCATGGATGGTAAATAGATTTATTTGCTTAGACAAATTAAAGATGCACAAGTTACTCTTGCAGCCTAAACTAATAAAAGGGTGAAGTTGACTATCTTGGTAGCGGATATTCCTGCTAGTTATGGGATGTTTTTTAGTAGGAATTTTTGAAAAGATTTAGGTGGGTATATTAAATTAGATTGGTCAGAAGCTACAATCCTAGTGGGAAAGTATAAATTTAAGCTTCCTAAATGCAAATTTACTATATATCCTTTTGATGATCATAAGTCTCATATTCTATATAAGGAATGTGAATTTAGTAATTATTTTCTCTCTTCTCAAGAAATGAAGGAATAACTTATCCCAAAGGTTGTTCATTCAAGTGATATATGGACTATGGAATTTGATGGTAGTTGTGCTACCATTGGTTTAGGAGTAGGGGTTGTTTTGATCTCACCTAAAGGTAAAACTTTTCCTTACTCCTTCAAGTTAGAATTTAAAAATACTAATAACATTACTGAGTATGAAGCCCTATTGCTGGGGTTAAATGAAGCCAAAGGAAAAGGTATAAAGATGATAGAGAAAAAGGAGATGCTAAATTAATTGTTAAGTATGTGAGAGGCATTTTTTTAGTTAAAAATAAAAGATTAAGAAATTATAGGAATAGAGTTTGGGATGAGATAGAAAATTTTGATGCCTTTTCTATTGAGGCAATTCCTAGAGATATAAATACATAGGCAAATTCTCTAGCAGTTTCAGCTCCCCTTCTCCTCCCACACCCTAATTTCAAAATAGATTCATATAGAATAAAATTGGTATACCATCTTAATGTCCCAAATAATGCTGAAAATTGGCAAGTGTTTGAGAATGATAGGCAAATCAGAACATTCTTGGATAATTTTGAGATGTTCCTGGGAACTTATTTTGAAGGTTTTGAAGCAGGATGTATAAAATTCAGTCCTAACCTAGGGATCAGTTCAAAGGATGATGTAATTAAATTGAAGGGAAATAAAATCCCCAAAGGATTGGTCTCTTTAGAACATTTTTTTACTTAACAAGATGAATATACAAAAGACAATCTTGTTTAGGATTTTAGCAAATTAGGGGACTATGAGAAAAAAAACATTAGAAGTGAAATTGATTCTAAGTGGATTTCTATTGGTAGATGTTGTTTGCTAGAGGAAAGAAAAAAATTGACTAATATGTTGATCAGGTATAAGGATTTCTTTTCTTGATGTTATGATGACCTCAAGGATTTTAGGCATGGGCAATTTCAGCATCATATTCCTTTGAAAATAAATGTAACCCCATTCAGGAAAAAGTTGAGAAATTATAATCTAAAGGTTGTTGAGGCCATATTTAAGGAGATTAACAAAATGTTGAAGGATAGGATTATTTATCCCATTCATCACTCCACATGGGTGGCAAACATTTTCCTAGTATGTAAAAAGAATGGAGAAATAAGAATCTATGTTGATTTCAGAAACTTGAACCAAGCTAGTTTGAAGGATAAATATCCTTTACCTATGATGGATAACATCTTGAAAATAGTTTCTAGATCATAAATGATGTCCATGATAGATGGATTCTCAAGTTATAATCAGATAAGTGTATCTACAGATGATCAACATAAAACTAATTTTACTACACCCTAGGAAAATTTTGCTTATAACCGTATGCCCTTTGGTTTAATTAATGCTGGTACAACTTTTCAATAGGTGATGGATTTATCCTTTAGAGATCTAAAATATGGAATTATTGTCATTTATCTTGATGATCTGACTATTTTCTCAAAAAAAGAGAAGATCGTCTAAAGGATCTAGAGATCATTTTGTAAAGGTGTCAGAGTCATGGCATATCTCTTAACCCTAAGAAGTTGGTTTTCTATGTAATAGAGGGTAAGTTATTGGGACACTTAGTTTTAAAGGATGGAATCAAGATTAATCCAAAAATGGTTATATCAATACAACAACTAATCCTTCCTTCAAATAAGACTAGGGTTAAGTCCTTTGGCCAGATCAACTTCCTCAGGAGGTTCATTCTTAATTTTGCTGATTTTACAAAACATATTGTGGGGATGATAAGTGAAAAGTAGGCTTTTCTATGGAATGAGACTGCTAATAAATCATTTGAAGATATTAAATAAATAATTTCACAAACACCTACTCTGATAAATCCTAATTTTTAAAAAGATTTTATTATTTATTATTATGCTTCAAAACATACCATGTCTAGTATCTTATTACAAAAGAATGAATTTAATGTAGAATCCCCAATAGCCTTTATCAGTGTTCCTCTCAAGAATCATGAACTTAAATATTCTTTGGCTAAGAAACAAGCTTTCATTGTAGTAAAGGCTGTTAAACAATTCAGATATTATATACTTCATTCTCATTCAATTGCATTTATTCCTAGTTCGATTGTGAAAAGCATTCTGACTCAACAAGATGTTGGGATGAATGATAGAGCAACATGGGTTGCTAAAATTCAAGAATAAGACTTGGATTTTAGGCCAACCAAATTGGTTAGAGGTCAAGGTTTGTGAAAATTGATTGCCAGAAGTAAGGAAGAAGAAGAACTTCCTATTATCCTATTGGTGAGCTTATAAGATCCATGGTTCCTAAACATGGCACACTATCTTAATTATGGAGACTATCCCAATCACTTATCCCCAAAGGAGAAAAGGAATCAAAGGTTAAAAGTATAAAAATATGTCATTTGGGGTGATGTCCTATACAAAAAGGGACTAGATGGAACCTTTATGAGGTGTGTAGATAAGGAACAATAATACAAACTGTTGGAAATTTTTCATAATGAATCCTATGGTGGACACTTATCCTCTTCAGTCATAGCATTTAAAATCCTTATAAATTTTTATTATTGGCTAGGTATGTTTAAAGATGCATACAGATGGGTAGCCAACTATGAAAAATGTAAAATGTTTTCAGGAAGGCCACAACTTACAGTATTGCCTCTGAGGCCTGTTGTTATAGAAGAACCTTTCAAAAAATGGGGTTTGGACTTTATTGGGCCTCTTTCACCTCTTTCAAGTGCCATACATATTCACATTTTAAAATCAATAGACTATTTTACAAAATGGGTTGAAGTAGTCCCTGTGAAGAGAACCTACCACTTGAACCTCATAGCAGAGTTCAATGATTCAATGGTTCACTATTTCAAAGTTCAAAGTTTCTTGAAAATTCATGTGACTATTGGTTAGTTTTTGTAGTTCATTTCATATCTTTGAACCTTTGAGTTGAACCACATTCCAAAAGTTTAATGGTTCAAGGGTTCAATGACTATACTCTCATCTTGCCCTGAGGATTTCTCTAAGTCGAATTTAGCAAGAGATTTAGAGGAGAATATATCTGAAACTCATTATGAAGTAGAAATTTTTAAATTTTTGCAAGGTTATGGATAATCATTATTCATCAAGATCACAGGTGAATAATGCTTTCCATTAATGCATATGTCATAGTTCATGTTTTATCAAGCATTTTTAGCATGTATTGTTTTGTTTAATAATTATTTGACCTGGTTAATGTCTATATCAAGAGAGAACAAGCCAAATTTAGAAAACAAACATAATGGGTGATGAAAATAGGTATCAATGTGGAGGTATAAGATTTTTGTCACCCAATTTCATAGTTATTTCATATATATTAAAGGTGAGTTCTACTCTTCTTGTAAGTTGTTTCCATTTCTTAACTGGAAAGAAAAATCCTTTTGAGTTTTTGACATTATTTAAGAAGATCAAATAATTGTTTTTCATTATATCCTCCAATTTTTAGATATGAAGTCAGCTTATCTTGGTTATGAGCATGGTTTTGATCTCATCTATTCTCTTCCTAAATTTAGGGACACCTCTCTGGTTCAATATAACTTAGAAGATTTTAGGGAGAGGGTTAAAAATCTTGTACTAAATCCTATGATGAAGAAGATAGTATAAAGTATTTTGGTTGAAATTATGACCTTTTTCATGGTTATACAATACCTTGAATTAGTTCTAGAGTGCATGAATAGATATGAACCCCAAAATAGGTGCATCAGAACTGTAGATGGTAATGTGTTACTTCATGTCGATAGACAAACCCTAATATCTGTGATGATAATTCCACCTAAATAACCCTATTATGATCTTAATATTACTTCTTCCTATGGGTATTTCTCAGTAAATAAAATGAATTACAAGAGCATGATCATAAGGAATTAGTTATTGAAATTCCAAAAGGGGGGTTTAAGACTACCTAGACCATTGACAAGAAACCACATGATTTATGAGGTAAAGGATATTGTGGTATTACTGCACAAGTTAAAGGGTAACTCCCAGGTATATTATTGGGAATGTTGGATGTATTTCTTCATCTAGGTGATCTTCTAAGAGGAATAGTATTTGGATAGGGTCAAAATTATAGCCGAATGTTTGCATCTGAGTCTCTACAATTGTTTGAGATGTAAATATTTTTGTATGTCTTCGTGTCTTTTCTATTTCTTAGCATCTACAAGATAGTGGTTAGGGATACCTCATGCACCCTTGATTGAAAATACCAAAATTTATGACTATCATTCACAGTTATAGATACATAATTGTTATGAGAATTATAAGAGTGTTAATGATGTTTTTACTTGAACACCCTTGATTGAAAATACCAATATTTATGACTATCATTCACAGTTATAGATACATAATTGTTATGAGAATTATAAGAGTGTTAATGATGTTTTTACTTGAAGAATGAATTATGAAATGATAGACAATATAAGCAAGAGAATGTCTAATGAAGCAATGCAATTTATTAGTATTTATGGAAGCTTCTTTATTCAGTTCCCCAAATTTACTTATATCATAGTTGGGGGTTTTGATGGTGAACCCGTGAAGTTGCCCAGGTATGTTTTTGATCATTTCATATTGATAAAAGTCTATAGAAAACTAGCCCATGTGGATAAGAGGTTCTCAAAGAAGAAATAAGTTGGTATCTCTTTTCCCATTGAACTTGGACATTATTCTTGTCAAGCAATTTCTGACACCTTGAACTTAGAAGTGGATCTTAAAAAATTTAAATTTCAGCATTATACTACCCGATCCCAATTTGATAGCAAAGGCTTTGCTAGAGATAATTTATATTTTGGGATAGGATTATCACATATCCCTCAAATAGAGGATTATTGGGAAGATTTTTTGGATGAATTTGAGGTCAGAAAGAGACTTTGGTATAGGTTCTCCTTGGGACAAATAGTCACCCTCAATTTAAATATGAACATATCTAGAATAGTTGACAATGAAGAATAGCTGATTGATCCTCAATTTGAAAAAATAAAACAATTACCTATACCAAAAATTGATTAGGATAAATATGAAGAGGATCAAATTGAGGTCATAACTCTCCCAGTAATAAATAGAACTAAGAAATGTTTGAGGGAATGTAGGCTGGAAGAAGTTCAAAATAAAGGTTCCCTACAATGTACATCAATGGTTGAATCACCATCCCTAATAAGCACTTCTAATAATCTTATTTCTATATATGATGTAGGTACTTCCAAGCCTAAAACTGAAATGGGTCTTGTCATCAGAGAATCCAAGAAAACCCTCACAACTATTCTACCCCCTCATGCCACCAGATCAAGAACTAAAAGTAAGAGGAAGAAATAGATTTTTGAGAGAATAGTTATAGACTTAAATTTTGAAGAAGATTTAGGAGAATCAATAGGTGATAAAGCATATAATTAAAAAATGGTAGAGGAGGTTAGTGCAAAACAATAGATAGAGGTTGATTTAGAGTCTATTGAACTAATGATGATTTTATATGTGCCTTTTGATCACTTAAATCTTGGTAAAGAAGTCCCAACCTCTGCACCCAAATGGATAGAAATTTTGATCAGTGACAAAATAAAAATAGTCCCATTTTCATTGCCATTAGAGTACATGGTTATTAGGTGCCTAGGGAAGAATCCTAAATCTAAGAAGCTAAAAACAACATCTAAGGTAGACATCGACCCTAACATAGGGAACTAGAGTGTAGAAATAGCCTGGCCAATAACAAATGAGGAAGTTCAAGATCTTATAGTTTAGGATTTTATAATTAAAAAAAATAGATCTTAATACTGCATCACGTGCCATGGATGTGCATCACCTTAAATCATCCACCAAAAGGATAGTCAGTTGAACCTGGAAAGATGAGAAAAATAAAAGAGAGTTGAAACAGACCTTGTGGTCAATGGTAGATTACATCGAATCCATTCATAACCCAAATCCATAACCTATTACCCAACTTCACCTGTCTTTCGATGCAAAATCACCAGTCAATCAAAAGATGCTGGACTAGATAAAAAAAAACAAAATGGTTACCAAGGTATTTGATGATTGGTTGGATGGCATCAACTAGAAAGGTATGGATTACATTCATGAACTAATAATATATATGATCAAACCACATCTACCATCGAAGACTTGAAAACATAGAATTCTTCATGGATAAAATATGAAGGTAAATGGATGAATGTGATGAATCAAATTGATGAAGTATAGAAGTATGGGATAGTAAAAAATTTGTCAAAAAAGAATTTGACAAGTCTGAATGAGGATATGTTGTATATAATTAAGAAAAATATTAAATGGAGGAATTTAATATCTAGAAAAGGGTGAATTGAACTTATGAAAATGATAAAAGAAATAACTAAATTCACTCAATCATTGCATCATGATTTATAATGTATTAATTTAAAGTATATAAAGGATGATGGGGAACCCAAAAAAGACATCGATACTATGATTTAGTCCTACAAGGAAAATAAAAAATAAAAAGAAACAAGAAGTTTTAGAATTGAAGATTACCTATTTTACAATATATATGATGTTTGTATAAAACATTTTTCATCTATGAATGAAAAGGAGAAATAATTACTACATACTTAGATCTGTGCATTTGACTATTTGAAATTGGATTTTATATGCAAGATATTCTTTCATATGGTAATTACTCTTTTATTGGACAACTCATTGTAGTATGTGTTTTATTGTGTATTGGTTCAAAAATCTACATGTTTATATCTAGTTATTATTGAAGATGGAGTCTATGTATTCTATTACCAAATGATGTTATAAAATATTGCATTTATAACATGATGATGTATGGATGTTAGTTTGCCTTTAAGCACTTTCTAGTTAAAAGTGTATCTAAATATTTAGAATAATTCAAATTCATTGAATATCTTAAAGGGAGTTTTACCTTAATTCAGAGGGGAACTATTCATGATAGTTCACCCATTTATTAATTAACTTATTTATTCTTGAAAGAAAAGGGTATAGAGTTAGAATAAAATAGGACAAATCTATTAGCCAACAAATAGATAAGAATCCCTCTATTTATATAGTTTTAGATTTAGAACTATGGGTCATAACTTTCAAAATTACAAAACTAACTTTTATGTCTACCAAGATGTTTCTAGATGGAAAATTTTCCCTTACCACTCCTAAAATATTCATCCATTTACAAGAAAAACCATTTCTCTAATTGCCTCTATAAATAATGATGAAGATATGCAAAAAAATATTTTATCTCACGATGGGATATGCATTTCACACAAGCTAGAAGGAGAATATTCATGGTAAAAGGCTAAATAAACTGTCTTTATGTGTAACTACCTGGGGATGCTCTCAACTATTTTCCTACACAATTGGAAACTTTTAGATAGATGCCCTCCCTCTCATGTATGACATGAAATAGCCTAATTTTTCCATGATTTCTTTGGAATATTCTATATCTATGGCCTTTTGAATGATCTTAGCTAGATTGGTCTACCTTGGGTTTGCATGCCTACAATTTCTCGCTCATGGAGGAACTTGGATGAGCATAATAATGAAATAATACAAAAAACTTAGGTCACTTTTAAATTTTTACTTTTGGCTCCAAATTATTTTTCACATTTTGCATTTTTGAATTTTTGATTTTGTGCATTTGTCATTTTAGGGCTTCCTCTATATTTTTAATGCAAAAATGCATTAGTTTCAACTTTTACTTACTTGGGTAAATCTTGGTCCCTCTCACAAATTTGCTAAGTTATTTTCAATGGTGGAAGCCTTTACTGACTGTATTAGATAAGGTCCATGAGCATGTTGTACATGCCTATAGGGCATCACCATGTGACTCAATTCACTAATATCTTTGATTTATATTAACCTCAACATAACTTGTGTCCATACATGGTTGAACATAATTTAAATGTCTAGATCATCCTACACCATCAGATCTATGTGCAAGGATTAATGCGGACCATCTATCTTGATCTAAAAAACCAAAAAATATTAGTTTCTAGTTATATTTAGCCCTAATGTCATGCCACTTGGTAGCCTTGTGGGATCTCTACACCATACTCTATTAGTCCTTCTTGGGCTAGCACACTTTTACCACATGGTGATCTTGTATTCATTCTAGGCTTTGTTGAAAATCCCACTCTCATTCCACTAGATCATCCTCTCCCTAGAAAACACACACCATTGATTTTTCAAAAAAATATCGATCTTTAGTTTGTAGCATGTAGCTATGTCCCTTGTCTTCTCTACACTTACTAATAACTTCATTGAAAAGTATAACATCATCTCATATCATTGATCTTATTGGCATGGACTAAGCATAAACTATCGATATCTATCCAAAGGACCTAGTCCTTTTCTCCATGCTCCATCATATTTTTGATAGGGAACCAAGATGATGGCATTTATCACTACCTCACTCATCTTGGGGATTTATTTGAAACATTGGCCTTCTACGCATCATCGATCAGGATTTGTATGCTTCACCACATTCTATCAATTAATGGGGACCTGCTTGAATTTTAATCATGCCCTATGAGCTCAACACTTATGTAATTTGGGAAAATTTATTAAAATATTTTGGTCATTTGGATTTTTATCTTTGATATCTTTGTCTTTGGCATCTTGTTCTTCAGTATCTTGGTCTTAGTAGTAATTATTGTGGGCTTTTTTTATCTTAACACTTCTACTCCCAGGCCCTTTGCTTATCGAGATAATTGTTTCAAACATTTTGTCCAAGATAATTTTTTGGAAGAAATGAACTCTCTTAGACACTTTTCCCACAAAAATGTGGTCTTTAGCATCTTTGTATTTGTTAGGAGAATTATTTAGGATATTTTTTTGAAATAATTTCCCTAAAGAAATTGACCTTTACATTTTTTCCAAAGGGATTCAAAATTTTCAATTTTGCTAAAGGAAATAAACATTTGACATCCGTGTCTTCATTGGGAAAATTATTTTAGAAATTTTTTTTGAAACAATTTCCCCAAAGAAATTGGACTTAACTTCTACCAAAAGTTTTGAACTCAACATTTTTGTCAAAGAAAATGACTCTTGTCAAGATTTTTGCCATGGGAAAAATGCTCAAAGGAAAATTACCCTTTGGAATTTTTGTAGTAGTCAAAACTTCCAAAACAAATAAGGCTTTGGCTTCAAACATAGAATTTCTTTAGACTTTGTGTGAACACTTTACCTAACATAATGCAATTCTTTCATGATTTTTGTGTGGACAAAATTCCCAAAGGAAATAGACCTTCATAAATTTTTCTATGGAAAAAATGTTTGATAGAAGTCCTTCATATTTTTTGTACAAATATTTTGGCTGAAAAAAAATAAAACTTTGCAATTTTTTTGAAACTTCACAATTCTTTCAGGCTTTTTATCATGGATAATCTTCCTGATGGAAATAAGTCTTTGGAATTTTTTCATGAATAAAAATCCCAAATAATTTTTTTTGTCAGGTGAAATGCCCTGACAAAAAACTAAAAAAACCTAAGTCTTTATACATATTAAGTAAATACCGAATTAATACTTAGCCAATTTTAACATGAACTTGACCTTGGAGTGAACATTTACAGAAATAAACTAGGCTCAAGACTTATAAATCTATATTCAACTTGGGGCTAGACTTAGGAATGTATACTTTGACAAGGGCCCAATTGATTTAGTGTAATTTTGGGCACTAACACTAGGGACAATCAATAATAGATTGGAAGGTAGTTTCATGCACCAAGTTTTTATTAGGTCAGATTCAAAAGGTAAGTAAACTCAATTTATTAAAATACCATTGGACATAGAAAGGATAAAGAGGGTTCATATTTTTAATCATATCCCTACACCCCCCAATTCTCCTAAGTCTCCTAATTTTTTCAATTATGCCCATACACAACCTACTACAAGTCCACTAACCCTAATGGGAAGACCTAGATTGAAAGCCTTTATACCCTTTAATGGTGGTATCCCTCTTAACCTCAACTAATATGATGACATTATAGCTACTTCCTTTAATATTTTTCCATATTTCATAGGGGAAAAATCCATCACTCTTGTAGATAACATATATGATATAGAAAATCTATGCTTAGTGCATAATATCACTGAGAAGAATGTAGCCATGAGAATCCAAGAAAATTCCTTTAGAGAAAAATCCATTCAGTGGTAAATAGGCCTCACTCCTACTTCTATTAACACTTGGGATGAGTTTGGTGAGTTCTTGTATAAGCATTTTGAATACAAAAGTGACAATGTGTCACTAGTTGAGCAACTCACCTCAATCAAGAGGGCACCACAAGAATCTATGGTTGAATTTAACTATATATTTAAAACTACTTGGGATATAATACCTATTATCATAAATCCTACATGAAATTATGCATTTCTATATTACTTAAGGGCCCTAAACTCAGATGTTGCAATAGTGATACAATTCATGGGTGGGACAACATTACCATAAACCTATGAAATCTCTATAAGGGTATAAAATTTCTTGATACAAGAAGGTAAATTAACTCCAAGACCCCTCATAACCATATTTTTTGAGATATAACCTACTTACCCCCCCCATTTCTCCATTTCCTATTCCCAATAATCAAGGACAATCTAATGATAACCAATTATATAGACTTGGAAAGATTGAAGGTTTGTTAAAAACATAAAATAACAAGCTGGTGGCCTTAGAAAGGTAGCATCAGACCTCTTATAGACCATATAAATCCATTTATCAAGATAAATACCCATAATATCCTTAAAATATACCCCCTTACCCACCAAATCAATAAGTCTAAGGTCAAATCACATAGGCCAGACCATACAATAGTTATAACCCTAATGTTGTAAGCAACTCAAGAGCATTGGTACCCATACAAAATAATATTGTTAAAGAGGGTCAATGGTCTAATAAATATGATAAATAAAATGATATGGGGATATATTAAAGGGAATAAATATATTAGAATCCTATTCTACAATAGTCTCTTCCATTTTAATCTCAAGACACTATGCCTCCACCACAAGGCCCTCCAATGACTCAGGGTGATATGCCTACCATGACACCCTAAAATTTCCAAGACAACAATAAATAAGTGTGGTAAAATCACCTACTGATACCACCTTTATGAATTTATAATAAGGAGAGCATGTCTTTGAAAATGTGGTAGTAAACTTGGGGTAGAATGCACAAAATCCATATGATGTAGTTGCAACCCACACAAGGGCTAAAAAGAGAATAGTAGATGATAAATTGGGGCATTATAAGGCTATCCAAAAACATAATTAAGTGACTCAATAGTATACCACTCAAATTACATTCACCAAGTCCTCTCCAACTCAACAAACACCTTAGACACATGGGCATTAATAGAAGACACCATTCATTCCTCAAGTTACTCAAGTCTTAAATGATGCTTCTACTTCCAAGTTACATCCAAAGAGTGCCAATTCTCCATTAAACATGGTGGAATATATGAAGAGATCCAAAATTATCATTCTTATTTGGGATGTTATATCCATTTAGGGCAGAAAGGCATTCTCCAATAAGAGCTCTCTAGGCTATCTTTCATGAAAAAGCTAATTGACAAGGTAAGTGCAGTTTATGTCAATGATGGCCAACATAATTCAAGCCCCTAAGGTTATTAATCCACCTCCATTTTAATTTTTATTCATAATAGGAGATTATCTTGTTCACAATTGTATGATAAATTATGGTGCCTTAACATTAGTCATGCCAAAGGCCATAGTAGACAAACTAGAACTCAAGTATGATCCCAATGAGGAAGGAGTATTAAAATTATATGGTTCTCCCACCAAGATAGTAGATGTTTTAAACAAACTCAAAATTGTGTTATCATCTTTCCCTAATTTCACTATCACTAAGATGTCATGGTTGTTGATTTACCCCCATACTTTTCCCTATGCCTATCTAGGGACTTTACTGCAAAGATTGGTGGATACCTTTCATATGATTGGTCATACATGGTCTTTAGGACCAAATATGGCACTAGGGTCACTATTAGGTTTAAACCTATTTAAATTTTCCATTTAGATCCCTATATGCCTAACCTTTTAAATGTAAAATACATTATACTTGTTGAGTATGAGAATGTTAGTGAGCAAGAACCCAAGGATCATCTTGAGGGTATCTTAGATATGCTCCTTGATGAATGGGTAACTAAGAACCATGGATTTGACCCCTACAATACCATTGAGTAGGTAGAATTATGGGTATGATACACGTATGAGGAAGAGACTATTATTCCTAGTTTAACAATCACAACTCAAGAGCATGATGGCATATTGATCTTGTTCTTTGATGGCTCAAAGTCAAAGAATGGTAGTGGAGATGGAATAATGTTAGTTTCTCCTTCAAATCAAAAGTACTACTTAGTTGTAAGGTTCCAATTTAGTTGTAATTCAAACACAAATGAGTATGAAGCCCTTATAAATGGGCTACAAGAAGCAAGGAGGAGAGGTATCAAGCTTCTACAAGTGAAAGGTGATAGTGATATTATAGTGTAGAAAGTGATGGGTGATATTATAGTTAAGAATCATCTTTTAAGGGCCTATAAACATCAAATATGGTACCTTATAGAATACTTATTAGCATTTGATATACAGTCTATACCAAGGGAGTATAATCACCATGTAGATATGCTTGCAGCTATTGGTGCCCAATATGACATTGCAAATAGAGTTAAGGCCACTAAAGGACAATCCCAAATCAAGATCATATATAGGCCATCTATACCTAATAATGAAGTAAGTTATTAGGTATTTTATAGCGATGATATGATTATGTGATTTATCATGCAAGAGGTAGAATTGTGCCATAATAATCAAGGTAAATTTCAACATCAATTTGATTATCAGATAGTGTAGCTAAGGCCTAATAAGTTTCTTAAGGGACTAGTGACATTAAAGAGCATCTTCAATGAAGATGCTCAGATTAGAAAATATAAGAGACCATGCCATGCATTCCATGTGGTATTAACAACATCAAGTTAAGAAGTAATTTGACAAAAGGGCTTTATCTAATACATTTCAATAGGGAGATATATTCCTCAAGTAGGATGAGGACCATGCAAATCCAAGAAATCACTCCAAATTTGATAGCCTTAGGAGTGGACCTTACATCATCACTTGCTAAAAATCAATAATTCCTTTGAGATTTATAAATTGAATGACTAGGAACTCCCCATCCTTGTCAATGGGAGGTTACTCAATTTTTTCTACTACTCTCTTTCATGTTCTCTTATAAATAGGTAGATTTAATTATCTTTTATCACCAAGTGCTTCTACACGTGTCATGTTTATTAATTAATATTTTTGATTAGGTAGTTGTGTGTTATCTTCCATTTTTTCCTTATTTTTTGGTTATGTCTCATTATCTTAAGAGTATGCAAGGTATTGAACAAACTTCATGTTCCATTTACTAAGCCATCAAGAGCTAGTTCAAATTTTTTTGAGTTCTTTGACTAGTGGGTTGGTTAAGCCAGCTGAGTCAATAGAAATTTTGACCACTTTATAGTCTTAGGCCTAGAAAGGGGTCAACCTTATGCTTTAATTCATGATTCATCATTGGCACCATGGTTTTTATTCATATCATGATTTTATGAGGGTTGTTTAGGTAGTCTATAGTCTTGTCATGCTATATCTTTGCCTTACTAGTCCTTAGTTGTCTTCATGTCTCCTTCCCAACTTGAGTCAAGTAGTGTAATGATATTAAAATGTGATTATATGGTCTTTTATCACTCTGATGGGTCCTCAACATGTGAAATATGCCATGATGAAAGTGAATTGAGGAGGCACTTTTATATAGGTTTAGAGACACATCGGTTCCACATGATCATTAGAGGTATGCTCACTTTAAGACTTTAAAGAAACATAATATAGTGTGTCATAAGGTTAAATTAGTTTTTAATTGATCATGAAGGTTTTTTATATACATTAACATGGTAATTTAATTGATATACCCCCTTTTAAGGTCATATATTTGAGCAAAGTCAACAATTTTATGTCATAATGAGAGTTACTTTGGCCTTGATAGACCACTAAACCACCCCCACACACCTATAATATATCTCATAAACCTCATCAAGACATCACTAAATTATTTCACACATCATTTGGATCCACTAGCACCATATTTAATGACAATTCTTCCCAAAAGGTCCCCACATGTGCTAGCTTATGACTGTTCAATTCCCTTAACTTGTAATACTAGATTAAAAGGTTATATGGTCACTATTTTGCATCCACAACACCTAATAATAATATTTTAGGTCTGAAACAAAGAGATTTATAGATAAAGTGGAAGTTTGTAGAGTTTTCTTTAGTAGTATGGATCCATATTGTATGGGCCAACCCAGGTAGAGTCATGATTTTTATAGAGGGAGGTCAGAGATGTCAAATGGTGAAGGGAATGGTGATTATTAGTACCATAGGAGATCAAACAATTTAATATCTCCTAAAAACTCACTAAAAGGTTCAAAGGACTCCTCAGGATCATGCTAATACTATATAGAGGAGAGAGAGAGGGGTCCAAGATTGTCACCAAAGGAAGTGCACTCAAGTAGCTTCTATCCATGGGAATTTTTTGGGGGATTGGTATCCTATTATTTATGAACATTCCTTAATAATTTAATGAATCCTTATCACCCTCTCATCTACATAGGCCCATTTGAACCATATGGTTTTTAAAGAATTTTACTTTATCTACTCAAACTAATCATAGATCCTACTTCCTTGAATCTTGAATGGTCCTTGAATGTCACTCTTAGCCCTTAACTTAAATGTGTGAGCTCACATGAATATAAAATATTCATGACAATCTTCTATGTATAGTCTATAGATGAGTTTGTGTAAAGGACATAGTTTTGATGCCTTCATAATAGGTTATAGACAAGGTTGAAGAGTTTTTAGGAGTGTTTAAAAGCTTCCAATGACTTATTTCTTAGATGGTAAGTTAAATTTCCCCATTATTACCTTAGAACACATAAATAAGAGAAGGCTTGTACATATGTGAAGGTTAATATATGACAATACTATGTATAGTTCAAGAGAATTTGTAGAGATTTAAGATGTAACCCAGAACATGGAAAGAAGAATGGAAGTAGAGGTGGATCATATTCATGACCTTGAAAAAATATTTTGAACCTTCATGGTGGCCTCATAGGCCTAAAAACTACCTTCTTTCTATAAAAACTTACTCAGTCACCTTTTAACAAAGTTTAAGGTATTTTCTCAAAAGTTAAGGTTTTATGAGTTTCCAAGGTTTCAATTTACGGCTATGTATATTTTGCTTATGCCTTCAAATTTTCATGATTGTTTAATAATATGTCTAAGGACCTAAAATATCCATTTGGTTTGTGTAGGAAATGTTTTTGGGATTCATTCCACATCACTTCCATACTCATACAATTTCAATATGTTTCCACTATTTTTGCATTGTATTCCCCCTATTTTCATACATAATACTTCTTATGTTTCTCCACTACCATCTTTCTCCATTCATAAACCCTTCATCATAAGGTTAGATCATGTTAAGTAGATATCCAACCTTAATTGTAACCATCAGGATAAATAATAATACTAGGTATTGGACCTATATGGTCATATAGTAATCTAAGGGTACAAATGTGCACCTACAACCAACCCTTTTAGGGCTACTATAGTAGGGTATCAAGAGGTACTATGTGGACAATCCAAGGCATGAATTTGGTTGATTATTAAAGATTTTGAATAATAAAATATTAAATGGTTATATTAACTCTTCACACTATAATTCCCAAGTAATATACATATCACCTTCATCCTATAAGGCCTGGTAATAAAGCCCTCTACACAACCAACCTGGCAGATGGTCATAAGTGGGATTACTAGTTTATATCAATGGATCCACCTTACAAGGGATAAAAATTAAATTATCATATAATAAATTTTAAAGGTTATACCATTGAGAATTCAAATTAGTGGTTATCACCACTAAGAATATAGAGTAACATTACATAGGCTCAAAACCACAAAAACATGGGCTGACATGAGACCTAAGTCTAAGTGTAAGGTAAGGTATGAAAAAGGAAGAGTGTTAATAGACCATAATATGAGACTAATTATGAATTTAATAAAATTAAAAACATCACCATGGTTAAAAATTGTACAAGAGACAATGTTAAAGGCTATACTCAAGACATTCACACTTAAGCACACAGTCTATAGGCAATTTAGAGCTAGTTTGAGCTAAAATGGTGATTTAAAATCTCTCTAGGAATGGATAAGTCTTAAAAATTTGTAATAATGGTAATAATGACCTATTAAAATCACTCATATATTCTCTTGATCTGGATAAATAGTGGGTATACCCAATTTTTTAATTTGAGACCAAGGCTTGTTTATCACAACTATTCAATGAGTTGAAGGTGCACCCATGTTATATAAGGTCTATATATAGTATGGAACCAGAAATAATGTTATGTTTAAGGATTATTTAACCAAATCCAATGTTATTAAACCCATAGTTTCACTCAATATCATTAGATATGGGCTAACACAGTCAGACACACAATGTTACACACAGACCCTAGTGCCATCTGGAGGTTATTTCAAGATATTGTAATTATTTGAATGGAAAATTTAATATGTATTAGGGTGTTTAATACCTAATAATAAGGTTAAAAATGATAATAAGTGACTAATTTGGTTCAATTTCCTTAGAACCCTACTCCAAATAGTCTATTTGCAAATAATCAGTTTAAGGACCATCTTCAAATTCTCACCTACTCCACAACATGCATGCTCAAAGACAAATATCATAGGGAATTTTAAGTCTCCATATAGACCAAAATTTCATGAATTATTGGTTTTAATTTATGGGATAACCTTTATGAATGAATGTTAAGAAAATAAGTGCTCAAAATTGCCTACAAATAACCCTAGCCTCATCTTATAATGCCCATATCTCTAAGCACCCTCTACATGTGAGCCCAGCCTATTCATGAGAGATGAGTAGGTTAGTTCCATAAACATCCATTTAATGTTTTATTGGTTTATATGTCCATACTCTATAAACCATCATTAAGATGATGGATGTCTGAAACCTTGCATAAACCCCAAAAATGAATTAATGGTGGAGTTTGGTCTCAAAACCCTTCCAAATGAGATATTTTAGCCATGAAATGACCTTTAATTTATCTTAAGGTCATTTTATCACCATAATTACCCATTGGTTAGCACGTTTAGGGGTAAATTTATATGGAATGGACCTAAAGATGCTAGTTTGAGCTTAAAAACAAGGATACTAGGAGCATTTTTGTACACAATAAAGTTAGAGAGGGAGAATGACTCCCAAACCTATAATCAAACCTTTTTTTATCCTCTATGTTGACCTCCATTAATTATTCAATATTATAAAAGTTTTAGGTGTTTAAATTAATGGCTCCATGCATCCAAAGGAGGTCAAATGATGCAATCAGGCTAATGGTGTTACTATATGAAGTATCTAAGGTAATTTTCATGCCATATATGATGCAAAAGTGGCTCATAGCTCTAGTTTTTAGGCAAATATTCATGGATTAGGTATATAAATGAACCAATCCATAGATTCTATGATCACGATGTCATGAATAAATGGATCAAAGTATAGTTTGAAGAGTTAGAATTTTCTAATTCCTCTTTTGGAAGGCTATTACATTATTTAAAATCCATTTTACTAGTTTAGATCCATGGATAAGCCACTAAAATAGGCCATTCCACCTATAGGCATACATAAGTAAATAAAAAAGCATGTTCCTCATAAAAGGAAACTTCAAGTGCTCATCAAAAATTGAATATTATGGATGGGGATTCCAACCAGTCATAAAAGTTGAGAAATACTATAGGCTTAAATTTGATGCAAGTGGTTCAAAGATAAAGCTTTGGTCTCTATGAACCATGTTTAAGATGCCCAAACACCCATAAACCTCCCTTAAACCCTAATAGTGACCCATCTAGAGAGTTTTAGGAAAAATGCATTCAAATTCCCAAAGGTTTCTTATTCAAAACTTGGATCATGTTAGCATCTTAGAGGGGCTCATGTCGATGGCTTTGGATAGCACAAGAACTATATGAACACCTAATAAAGAAGAAAATTTATAGGGTTTTATGCATAAATTATGTTCTAGATCTTAAATAGAAGTCCTAAATCATTGAAAGGATAAGATCATGACTTGATCTACCCATTAAATGCTAATATGGTGCATGGGACTAACTAAAATTGTCTCTCCTACCTACATCTAAACTACCAGTCTGTGAAGTAATTAAAGGGGCCTAGTCATGCAAGGATAATATATGTTATAACTAAATAACACTTCAAAGGTATAAATTATAATACACAATAGGTTATAAAAGGATGATTTAAGTCTTATCAAATGAATTGGGAGCCTGATTTAATTGTTTGATCATTCAAATAATGAGTATGAATAGAAAGTTGGAGGATAAACAACATAGGCCTATTTATCTAGAAAATAAAAGAGTTTAGCAAGCCAAGAATGGCATAGTATCATTTATGATCCATATTTAAATATTTTTAACTACCATCCAGGTGAGTCTACCCCAAGTGAAGGCTATTATGATAAGTTGGAGGTAATTTCATGGACCATTCAACATGTACATTAAAGGAAAGGATACCTAATGCCTCAAAGAGGCCTATTCACACTTTATTGAATTAAGTAACTACCAATAGATGGAATATTGAGCTATTTGAGGCATTTTAAAGGCTTGAATAAATACAATTAAGGTATTTATAGCCTCCATAATGCCAAAATGGACTCATTGATAATATGTTAAGGCTTAAGAAAATAGGCTTGTGTAATTGCCATATGCTATATGGGCCTCATTCATGATCCATACCATACCTATATTTTTATCTCTTATCCTCAAAATTTTCTATTTAAGTAGGCATTGATCTCTTGATTTGATATCCCTCAGTTGGGTGTAGCAAAGTTGTACCAAAATTGCCTTGTAAACTCTTTTGAATCAATAGAAGATAGTTTTGTATTCTTGTTTAATGTCAGTGTTCTCTATGAAAGTTTGATTTTTAGAATTTATCAATCATGTTATCATATATAGGTCCTTTCATATACCTATCTTTAGGTTTTTATTCTACTTCAGGTTTTAGGATGTGTCAACAAGTAGGAGTTCTCTTGAAGTGTCATGAGTTCATAGTGTCTTGAACAAATCTATGTCTTTGTCTTTCAAGTTACAGGGTCCTAATCAACCTCCATACAAAATACTCATGATTGAAACACATTTAATAAATATTAATAGTCATTATCTCCATCAATTTCATTAGTATATTTCAAAGGAAATTATTATGAGTGGATCTCTCATCAATTGGTGCATCACCATTTAGAGTAGGTTCTTGAATTAGTTTTCATATCTCTTTCTCTTTTCCTTGTGATAATTTTAGGTCTTAGAGAGAATTAAATTATAAAATTATGGGATATATCCCCATAAAATATAGAGGTATGACCTTCATATTAGGTAACCCATAGTTTAAGGTCACTCCCATGTTGGACTAGGTTTGAGGTTTGGACATGAACACTCTTCTCCTCAGCTAGGGTGAAACATAGCATCTCCAACAATAAAATTAGAAAAATTCTAAAATATTGGGTATATAATGAACCTTTAAATACCATTGGTAGGCTTTCATTTCAAACTTAAAAACAATCATTTTCTAGACTTAGAGATGAGGATACCATTAATATTTGTCTTAGAATTTAGGTAGTGGTATCTATACTTCTAAGGAGGGATACAAAAATCTTTTTGAATTTGGAAAAGAATGAGTTGTGGTGGTATAGAATTTGTAAAATCAATAAACCAATAAAAATTAAAATCTATATGAGGCTGACACTATCCAATAAAGCTATGATATTGAATGTGCTTCAAGTATGCACTTTGTAAGGAATAAACATCTATTTCCTTTGCAAAGTATATGATGAAAAAATGGACCATATTTAGATACATTTCACTTATGTTTTAGATTAAGGTAAAAATAGGTTTTGAAGGGACCCCAAAACCCTAAACATCAAAAAATATATAAACCATAAAGCACAACCGATTTTCAAAAAAGGAACCCAAAACCGGAACAAACCAAACCAGGTTAAACAGGAACCTGAAAACAACAGAAAAGCCCTAAAGAAATAGTTGACACAACATAGAACGGACCATCTACAAATAGGATCAACATCCTAAAACCTCCCATACAAATGAGGTTATAAAAATTATTTATTTTTTACATGACCGAAGATTCATATCTAGAGGGGGGACCAAAGGCTTAGACTTCTTCCTCTTAACAGCTGTCCATCCATCCTCTACCTTTGCTACCTCAGTCATCCATACCTCAAAAGACAGTGATCCATGAAGCCTAGGGGACACAGATGACTCAGCAACATCCTTTTGAAAACCAGCCACATTCTGGCTCCTAGGTAGTTCCTCCACAACAGGGGGAGAGACCAAAGCCTCCTCAACAACTGGCTTAGAATGATCATTATTCCCAATCTCCATAGGACCATCTATGGAATCTTTCACCCACGAATCCTCCTCAATCATCGGCTCAGAATGGATACTATCTTCATTCTCAGAATCAACCAGATCTTCCACTGGTTGTTTAACCACGTAATGTTTGAAAGAAGCCTCAGACCACCAAGAAGGTGTTCGTCTGGACTTAGATTTCCCAGCCATGTAATGAGCAGTAGTATGACCCATCAAGTGACACTTTCTACACCGAAAAGGTACGCCCTCAAAATCCAACATTTGTGTCCAAGTACCCCATGGGGAGTCCAGACAAATCACCTCTGGTAAGCCCTTAGAAACATCCACCTCAACCATTAAGCGTGCATAGGTCGAATGGTAACTATTCGAATTATCCACAAATAAAAAGTCTCTTATAGCATTCCCGATGGTTTTAAAAACCGATTCATGCCAAAGATGATTTGGTAGATTTGAAATGTATTGGTACATTTTACTTATGTTAATTAGGTTTAGGAATCTATTCTAAACCTGACAAGTAATGTAGGTTTATAAAATGAGGCAAACTTAGAAGCATGTTTGAAAAAATAGCTAGCTAAAAAAGAGCTTAAGTATTTTAGAATAACACCTTTTATAACCATCTAGTCTATGTTTCTAGTGAGAAAAATTATCCTTTTCAATGAAAAATAGAAACCTCCATTTCAAACTTTTAATCATATCCAAGATCTATTTGAGTCCCTAAAAATAATCCAAACATTAAAAATAAGAGGTATATTAGTCTTTTTTACCCTAATTTATATTGTTCAATCCTAATTAATATATAAACTAGAATGTATTTCAAATTATATAATATAGAATTTAAAAATGAATCTAAATGTAAACTACTAAAACTAATTTGACAAGTGTTATGTGTTAAATATAGAAAGTAATAAAGAGATCAAGGTACTTAGATTTTATTGTTCATATACTAAATGTGATGAGCTTTTGATAGTGGATGGAGGATGTAAGTAAGCCTATGATTCACTCAAATCTAGAATTGGTTTTCTATATATACAAGGTTATTAACATCAAGATGGGGTAATAACATAGATGAAACTAACTATAGGCTGACATTATTATCTTATTATAATTTGGATCTATGTGACTATGTAATTAGTTATGCATGCTTTTAATACATTTGTGTGTGCATTATTTATGCTTCACTATATGCATAATTATAGAAACTAATCTCCTCCTTAAACCCTAGATTCACTTATGAAGGGTAACACGCTTATAAAAACTTGGAAAATGTAATGGGTTGAGTTGACCCTAAAATTATGCATTAGATAAGATAACTACAAATATCCTCTTTCTCTCAATAGACTAGGACTCAAATAAGGTCAATTAGAGAGAGCCTATATATACCTGGATGATTTAGTAAGGACTAATGATATCCATCAATATATTAGAGGGTAATCTACAAATAAAATATCAAGAGGAAAGGGTTCAAAGCCTAACACTATGATATAAGGATATATTTATCAATAGATGTCAACATATATAAATGATTGTAACTATAATTTTAAAACCTAAAAGTAAATTAAATTGTTATAAATGGGTATAATTAAAGTAAATTATGGGTAAGTGATGTTAAATGGGTAAGGTAAAATGGTCAATTGAATGGGGGTCTATGAAACCTAAGGTGATAAATGGAAAGCCTAAACAACCCTATATCTATGCCAACTTATTTGGTATAAGGAGTGTAAGAAAGGATACACACATACATCCACAAAGAAATAAATAACATCTAATATACTAATTAAATGAAAGAGTATAGGAATATAAATATTTACCTTTGGGGTGGAACTATCGATGCTTCAATATCCACTTCTAGCTCAAGTGGAGATTTTATATAGATGTTGTAGGTTAAATATATGAAAAGGTTGGATGAAGACCTATATATCCTTAGTTTTTAACTTTGAATGACCTCTCTTATTGATCTTCAATGACACCACAATACAATACCTATAAGGTAAGGTTTTAAACCAATAATTCTACCAAATAATTATTGAAGTAGAAATACAAGTGCTAACAAAGTGTATGAATGTGATATATATTATTAATAATGACATATGACCCCTATATATAATGTTAAAATGAAAAATACCAACCCTAAACTCTAATTCTATGGTATTGTTAATGCACTCTTTAAGGCATGCACTCTATGTTGATGCATAAATAATTTGTTACAAGAGAAAGAGTCAGTAAAGTGATAAAGTAAAATATCATCACATGTCATAATTTTGTAACGTGGGATGGTGATTTAATATAGATAAATAGCAACACAAAAGAGCATAACTAACAATAAATGTTGATGATTATAACTAAAATTAAAATATAAATACCTTAACTTACCTTTTCCTTGACTACATGTAAATACCATATAATTGATTATAGAGGGTACACTAACTACATTTTATAAACCCTAAGAATACAAGGATAAAATAATATAAAATTAATGTGTTCATATGCAAGGTGGTCAATAAATGAATTTAAATGAAAAAATCATAGAAGTGATTGAAGCACTTGGTAAATTGGTATATCGAGGTTGATAAGGCTAGGTTAGAAAAAAAAATCCAAGGAACTACATTAAAAATAAATTAAAATCAATGATACAAAATTCCAAGGCTAATTAGAACTAAAAAACCCAAAAAATCATCCAACGTAAGATAAGTAAGGATCCAAATAAAATGATGGACACATGAAATTGATCTATGATAGAAACATAAATTTAAGAGAAGTGACAAACCAAACTCAAAAAAATATGAAAACACGAAATGGAAAATGGGACCGAATGGCCCACAAAAAGTGAATAGAATACTCAAGTTCAAAATCATAACTAAGAGAAATCCTAGAAATATAAGGTAATGACTAAGAGATAATATTCATTATAGCTCAAAAATTTAGCTTATATTCTAAATATGGAATAGCTAAAACTACCATATTGCTACCATGTCTAAAATAAATAAAGAATAAGAAGTAAAGAATATGGGAATGAATTTAAAACAAACCTACCTATTAAGGGGGAAATAATGGAGGGATGGGAAAGAGGTCCTCACCAAGGTGATAACATGGTCTTTTCTAGAATCAATACAGTCTAAAAATTTTAGAAAAATTAAATGTTTTCAACATCAATGGCCTTAGAGAATATTACTTAGTAAACATAAGTCAAGGCTAACTATTGAAGCATAAATTTCACCCCATGAATACTAAAATTCATGAAAAATAAAATGAACCTATCTTCTCATAATGTGTTCCCTCCTCCTTTAGACCCATTATAGAGCCATCAGTCTAATTTGAAGATTGGGTACTTGTGTGAGAAAGTAGGTGTCATTAGAATGTAATAAATAGATAGTGATGTAATGAGACCTCCTATCCCAGTTTATTGGCCTACCACATTCCAATGGACCTTGGCTCTATCATAAGGCCAACTATGGAGTTTGATATTCGACTAGAGTAGGAGATGTGACAAAAATATCACCTCTATTGGTGTGATATGACTTTCAATATTTGATTTTAATTTTAACATTTCATTTTCATAAGATTTGTATTTTATCTCTTTTATATTTTATATATTCCTCCTCTATAATAATCATAAATAAAAATATTTGGTGATAAAGATGGTTATCACAAGAGAGATTACACTTATCCAATAAATAGAGAAGAAAAATGCCATGGCTAAAGACTCTTAGTATTGCACCTTAGAAAAGATTACAATATTGAAACCGACCTTAGTGAGTCAAAGAGGAAAGTGAAAAATAGTGGGATCATGAATGTGATCATATAATTATTAGGCTTCCCCAATCACAAAAATATGTATATAAATATGATATGTTAGCATAGGTTCTTAGAAAACTCATTAGAATATATTAATTGGTATTGTCTATGTGAAAATCAATACAAAAGTGACTAAGGAATATATGATAACAAATTATAATTGAACTAGGAGAATAATTTTAAAGGAATGGATGTGATTCATATTCTTAAGATACCCAAAACATTCAATATTTAAAATGATTAATATATTACAATAAAATAATACAAAAATATGGAAGGAACTTGCGTAGACATAAAGAATAATCATTACTGAATCTCTATATATATATCTCTATATTTTAGAACCCCTTTACAATAGAAATAAGTGATATTTATAGATTGTACAAAATATCTATTACTTAATATTCCATCCTTTCACTATGGATAAAATAGGGACTCTTCACATTCTAAATACTCTTGACGTGTATTTATGTGTTGAATACATCTTTATACAAAGTAGAAAATAGTGTAGATTGTACACTTGCCAAATAATTATACTTTGTGATTTTATATCCTTGTTATACATTAACAATTTATTGAACTTAAAAAACTATCTCATCTTGAGACAAATTTGTAGGAAGTGTGTTGAATACTAGAGTTGATGGAGTTGCCTTAATATAAGGTTGGATTATAAACATTACTTGTTGTAATCACTCAAGGTGTCATTTTCTAATTTTCACCTCCTTCACACTACTTAGCTACACTTTCAGTTTTTCAACTAAGCAACATACCAATCTAACACCCTTTTATGTTTTTAATATATTGGCATAACTAAGAGGCCACCCTTGTAGGTTTTCAATCTTCTTAACCCACTCTAAATTTTAAAATCCTTCCTATTATCATCAAAAAATTCACCCTTGAGAAGTTTGTTCAAGCCTCCTCACTTAGGTGATTTATGGATACACCTCTATATTGTGGGTGGCCTAATCAGTGACGTGAATCTCTAGATAGATCTCTCTGCCTTGATGTTATCACCCTAAAACTACTACTATACCTATTAATTGTTGGGAAAAGGGAAATATAATTGAAATAAAACTAAACTAGGTAGGTGATGCACCAAATTAACACCCTCCACTTGACTATACTACACCGAGAACATGAATTAGGTATGAATCTGATCACACTACTCAACAAGAACATTTAAGCATGAGTATTTCAACATAAAGGTCAAATAAAATGTGTTGAATATAAGGGATAATCAAGAGGCCCAAGGAAGACACTAATGACTTAAATCCACTTCCAAATTATGCAATGATATATAAACTCACCATGTGACCTACAAGAAGAAAATCCATTTGTAAAGAGGTAGGAGAAAATGAATGAGAGAGAGTGAAAGAACTACTACTAGCATTCATCAATAATGATGCAAGTACACTAATTGAAAGAATTTTAAAAGGTAAGAAAAAGCTTTATTCAACATTAAAATGTATATTAAAAGTGTTTATTTTATCAAGGCTTCACCGTACTTAGCTAAATGATCCATAACAAGCCATTCAAGGCAACATATATAGGAGAAATGAAGGAGAGAGAGAAGAGGCATATGAGTAGTATTTATGACAAGTACCATCTAGCTCAAGTTAGTTACAAGTACAAATGGAATAAGCCAATAATAATATTTTCATCATCTTTAACATGCATTAATCAACTTGATGATGAATTTAACCAAGTAACATAGGAGCTCTTGTTTTAAGAGTTGAAATGCACTACTTGAACTAGTAATTACAACTTGGAATCTTAACACATGGCATCTTGGCCTCAATGGAAACCTCCACTCAACTCTATGATCCTCAATGCTTCTTATATCTTTAATTGACACCTTTTCATTCATCCCTATTCATGGTAAAGATTCTTATTCATTATCCATAAAGGATTTCTAGTCCATTAGGTCTGATTTGTTTGGTATTAACCATTAGAATGGAAATAAGACTTCTATGAGAACTTTCTACATGGCTTATGGGCATATCTCATAGCCTAAAAACCATATTTTATTATTCCCCATAGCTTTTAAGTGATCCAACCATGCATCTTTATCTCTCTTATGTGACTATATCACCTTTTGATAAACATATATGCACTATCTTTGGAAATTAGACTTATGAGAACACTTTCAAAATCAAGAGAGTATATTTTTGGGTTTGATAAGGTATATAAACTTCCAAAATAACCTCCCAAATGGTTTTCATTTTTTCATAAACTCAAACACCCTATTTTATCTCTTATTTAAAGATTTGAAATACACTTATTGAAGGAGTAGTTACAACTTGGAATATTGACACATGGAATCTTTACCTCATTGGAAACCTCCACACCACTCATTGTTGCTTATATATTAAATTAATAATTTGTATTTCACCCTTATTCATGGTAGAGATTCTTCTTCATTATCCATATATGTTTTTTAGTCTATTAGGTATGATTTTCTTGGTATTAGCCATTAAAATGTCAATCAGACCTCCATGAGAAATTTATAAAAGTTCTATGGGCATATCTCAGCTCCTTAAAACCATATTTTTTATGACCCATAAATCCCAAGTGATCCAACCATGTTTCTTTATCTCTCCTAGGTGACCATATCACCTTTTCATAAACACCTTTGAATTACCTTTAGAAATTGAACCTATAGGAACACTTTCAAAATAAAGAGAGTGGATTTTGTGGTTTGATAAGGTATATGAACTTACAGACCAACTTCCCTAATGGTTTTCATTTGTTTATAAACTCAAACACCCTATTTTAACCTTTAAACCCTATAAAATTACAACATTAAATGCATCTACACAGGTAAAAGTAAAAAAATGCATAGTGAGGACCTTCTTAGAGATAATAATGTTTTTCAAGGATTTATTAGTTCAATTCAATGTATTTATAGACATAAATTTCACCTTCTTTCTCATTGAGCTCTTATTAGGGTTTAAACAGGGTTTAGGGGTGTTTAGGTTCTTAATGATGATTCATAGAGTTCTTCTCCTTAACCTGAGAAAAAATGCCACTAAGTTGAAGTCCATATACCTATTAAATATACAAAAAATACATTTTCTCCCATTCACATTGACCATTGACATTTGATCAAAAGAAGATGAGTATTTTTTGACTGTTAGGCTTACTTGAGAGCTCAAGAAGGGTGATTTTGCATGATAATGTGTAAAAGTGCTTAGTTTTGGATTAAAATATCTCCTTGGCATTTTTAAAACCCTATATGAGGTTTTAAAATATTTATTTACTCCGTCTCATTCTTAAAACCCTCTGCCTCCTTCACAAGCTCATAATTAGGGTTTAAGGGCATTATAGTGATAATGACCCTAACAATCTTGTTGTGTCAATTTATACATATTTCAAGGTTTTATAACCTAAATAATATGTTTAATTAGATTATTTATCACCTTATGGAAGCCATAATTCTTTAATTTCATCCCAAATGAGAAAAGTTTCTTCACTATAACTGTATACAGGCTTGTGTGTGCTCATTTAGGCCTTTTAGGCCTAACCAGGCTTCTTGACCGCTTTCTTGCCTTCGGTCATCTTGAAAATTTTATGAATACCTTGTTATCACCTATAATTAAGTGTATATATAATTTCCACTCCCATAAACTTATTTTTTTCAAAAAAACACTTATATTTCTCTTTAATTCTCCTAAACAAACCTATAGGTGGTATTTTAGACTCTTGAGAACAAATTTGAGATGGAAATCTCTTCACTACCTTAATTCATATTAATGATTTTTGAAAAAATTTGGATTATTTTATGTTATTATTGATCTTATATAAGATTCATTATCTATTTACCAACATATTTCATGTGTTTCTATCCATATATTGACTGTCACCAACCTATAGGTGACCATTTAGACACCTATACTGCTTGGTTCACTAGAATGAGATTTCTTAGAATAGCTTAGTCTCTTTATGATGAAAATAAGGGATAAATATTTTATATTATTATTAAATCCTTTTTTAAAACCCATATATGTCCATCTAACACCACACAGTCAATGTTTCTTCCATTTAAGCCTATGGTAGACCTGTAGGTATATGTTTAGGTCTTATGATTGTTAGTTTGCCAAATTAAGTTTTCTAAGAAAGTAAATCCTTATTGATTTGCCTATGATAGGATGAAAATTTATTCAAATTTATTATTTACCCATAAAAATTATTGATTCTTGAGAAAACCATCATCACATGTTGTCTTGTTATACTACCTGTTGACAGGACTATAGGTAGTCCTTTAGGCCAAAGCCTTCTTTTTCTTATGTTTTTCCATTTTTATCCTAATTGACTAATGATTAAATATAATATAAACATAAAAATAATAATTAAAATCATTTTATCTCACTCTAATATTCTTAAATATCTTGGATAATTCCGTTAAGGATTTCACAATCCTTCCTTCAAACTTACACAATCCACTTTGAAGTTTGAGTTAAAATTTCAGTTGTTTGAGATTTATTTATTTAAAATATTTTTAAGATAAAATAATAGATATAAATTATTCATTAAATAATTCATAAAATTACCATTACAAAAAATAATGTATCTATATTATTCATTCAATAAGTCATATCATTCCTTTTACGCAAACACGTGATGCCAATAAGGTTTACAAACTTGTAGGTTCACTAACCCTCTTGAACTTGGATTGGAGAAGAGACTAGGAAATTTGAATACCATGGGATAAAACCTAGAGTTTCTTATTTATAATGTTTTTTATTACTATCTGAGGATATTACTCTCTTTGGTGATCATGATCAATGAAGTCATATCCTCATTTGATGAGGGTTTCTTCACTATAACTGTAAGTTCAAACATTCTAACTTATGCATGTAGTTATCTAGATTTATTGAAAAAAAAATACACAATGGTGTACTTATATGTATTATGGGTCTTCATAGGGTTTAATATACTAGTAAACATCTCACTCATTCATTCCATGCACCAAGGTAACTCACAACTTCTTTGCAATAAGACTGACATACTCAAACTCTCAAATCAAGACCATTTGACCTTGAACCAATCATGAGAATGGATAAAACTAAAATAAAATGTATTTAAATGGTATATTAGTTTTAAATATACCATTTCCAATCATTATCATGTATTCATCTAGTTTTAGGACTCTATATTTGAATAAAATCAACCTTGGTGGGGTTTTGAGTCCCTTTTATGCACCTTAACTTCTTAATGATTGTTAATAAAGTTAATAAGCCTAACCAAAGATAAAATTCAAAAAAATCAAAGGGATTTATGGTCCCATAATATGTCCAATATCTTGGACTCCAAATTTATCTTTCTTCAAAGTACCATTCACACACTAGTTACCCTTTCTAGGTTTTCAATAAACTTGATGGAGAAAAAGATAATTTTTCTACATTTTTGACCTTAAACATGATATTTTTTCATGGATTTTTGTCTAATAATACCATGGGTACCTATTTAATATTTTATAAATTTCCAACCATCATAAACCCTCTATAAAAGACCTCTAAAAACATGTTTTTTCCAAGATTCTGCTTGTTCTGACCTTTGAAATTATTGGAGATGGTGAACTAGGTGAATCTTCATCTTACCCTAACTTGTAAATATGTGTAAAAGAGTGAAAAAATGATTTAAAATCTTATTTTCCTATAAATATCTTAGAAACTCCTCATTTTTACATTGTAAAAGATGAATGGAAGTTAAAAAAAGACTTCTAATGTTTTAAATTAGTTATATAAGATCTTGGGGAAGATGTATGGACACATAAAATCATGATGTCATCATTTTATGTTATATGAATTAAAATATGCCTCTATATAAGGATAAAATCCTGATGTTTGATCATGATTATCAAGCATCATCTTTAACATTAGAATGCACAATGAGACTAAAGTAGTAAAATACCTTAATCTTTTCAAAATTACCTTAAACTCTCCAAATTATTTTAAAAACAAATGTAATCAACTTAATAGTTTGGCTTCTTTAACCAATTTGACTATATTTAGACCATGTTTATCTTGTAAGGGTCACCACCTTATCTCCTTAGGAATTATTAATCCTTTAATTGAATTCCCACTTACCTTAAATAATGCTAAACACAATGAATACCATAAAGAATGAACACTTGATGATAAGACAACAAGACTTGACTTAGTTACCAACTAGACCATCCTAAATGACCTTATAAGCTATTGAAGAAGACACATTACCTATCATATTAGATCATTAATGACTAACACAAGACCTTCATAATGGTTATCAATAAATATAAGATCAATTACATAAAAGTTTTTAATGATCCTCATTCATGGTATCCATATTTTGGCTAATATATTTTGAGACCTCCTAGGATTGTATACCTACTATGCACCTTATACCTAATGCCTAGTCCATCCATTTTACATCGAGTCATATCTCATTTAATCTCAAACATGATTAGACCTCGATAGCTTGACTTCAAACCTATTGAAGTAAATAAAATAGCTGACTATCTTCACCAACATAATAAAATAACAAATCAAAACACTGTGATGAAAGAACTTAAAATAAAGATAAGATAATAAGAAACTAATCTAACCTATAATAACCTAATCTAAAACTAGAGACAACCCTACACAAAAATATTTACTAGTAGTACAAAGTAGCTACCTTTCTTCAAAAATCTCATTTGACTAGAAAACTTGATGGTAACCATGAGCTAATGGGAAAGAGGAAGTTGTATGTCAATCTTGACATCCTCTTCTTTAAAATCAACCATACACACCTCTTCCACCTTGATTTAATAATGATTGATTTGAAGTGCATACTTTAGTTAATCTTGAACATGTTTAGGATATTCTTCATGCTCTAAAATTAACATGATAGGTAGTGGCTTCTCCTTATTAGCCTTTAACTTGACTAGATAGCTGATAGTGCATGCTCTTTAGGTAGTATGTAATTCACCAATATTCTCTTCATAACCAACCTATAATTATTCACAAGATGATTGGTCAAAATGAACAAACCAAGATGGACCTTGTGTCATACTTATAAGACTATATTTAAGAGGAAATGCATCTTGATTCTTTAGATTTTGAGGCTAATAGAGGTATGTTTCACCTTCCAAGAGTGAATAAAATTCTACAAACTATTTGATATGTTGATATCCCATCTTGAAGACACTAAAAAAGTCATAATTGAGTGGAATTACATTTTGGAATGTAATAATTGGAGAACTAATTATTTCTTACATGTTGACTTCTTGCCAAATTTACCTTCCTCTTTATTTACCAACCTATACTCTCCTTAAAAAAGAGTGAAACTTGATTCAATTACCTCAAAAAAGTATTCAAAAAAAAAATTCATTAGATTGAAAATTAATTATGTCCTCTTGTTTTTCGTCAAACTCATCCCTTTTATAGTGAGGGAGAGGCTCATCAGCTTAAAGGAAACAAGGAAGTTCAAAGTAAAAATTTACCTTCTCTTAGGGGCTATCAACTTCTAGTATGTTTGGATATATAATAACTTAAAATGCATAATCATCTTAATTATCTTGAACTAAAACCTCTAAATGCTTGGACTTTTCCTCTTGAGCTATTATTTCACTAGGAACTCCAACTTTCATCATACTTTATTTACATCTCACCCACTACTCCATGGTCCTACTAAACCTAATCATCAACATCATCAAATCCATACTAAGGTGATTGATCCACTTGGTCATTCATGTCACTTTATATACTTTCATATGATTCTAACATTACCAACCCATCAAATATTTTTTTCTCTTTGTATTTAAAGGATGATATTCTTCTTTGTTCACCAAGAGGTGTTCTAATGATTACACTCATATACAAATGAATTAACCACCTCATATCATTATTTAGGCTCAATTATAGATTTAATTTTACATTTTTCATTTTCCTCATATATAAAATGTTCTTCTTCAAGGATGGGTTGCTCACACTCACAAACAAGCTTTGAAATTTTGAGATCCATGGGCTCATCATTCTTTGACTTCTATTTAGCAATCAACCCCTCAAACCTTGATATGATTTGGTCTTCCACTTTATCAACAAGGAATTAATTATTCATTTTAATTCTCCCTTTAATTGAATTCCATTATGGGAAATTTTTAGGTTCTTCAACTTTCTCAATAAGGACTTCTTTCTTACTTTAGATTCCTTATTCAATTGGTCTCTATGATGGGAAATTTTTTGGATCTTGAGGAGGGATGGCTATGGATTGAATGGGAAAAGGTTATTTTTGGTATTAATTTACAAATATTATCTTTTTATATTTTTTTATCCAATGAATTCACCACTTGATTCTAACTTGGAATATTAAAGGAACTTTTACGAGGCTATTGAGGAAGGCGAATAGACTTTTGTGCCAAGATAGCCTCATTATTTTCCATCCAAGTAGTAAGTAAATGTTTAAGTTATAATTTATCTTGATATTCAACCCTCTCAATAATAAATTATTTCATATTTTATATATTATCTTGGATTGACCTCCATTATGGGTGTAGATATGGATTACAAAGATGGTTAGATCAAAAACTAGTCAAAAAAATAAAGAAAAATGCATAAGAACATAATAATATAACCTAACCTATTCAAACAAGGTTTTAAAATGATAATTAATGTAAAATTAAGGAAATTATATACATATTACCTTCTCAAGATCATCCCATCACACAAATGTAGCTCAAATCATTATTTTCCCCTTGATTTGGTGTTTAAGTCTTCAACAATGATGAATGCAAAGCTCCTCCATCATCTCAAGAACACCAACTAAAATAGGCTCATGATATTCTATCAAATATATTCCTATTAATCAATTTATCTTATTACAAATAAATCATTATCAAACTACTCATAAATGGCTTGTAAAGGTAAACCTGCATTATAAGTTTACACAAATGAAGCTTAAAAATGTGAGTGAGAGGCCTCATATTTATATATTTTTACAATTGATTATAATGAAATATGACCATCCATATTGAGATAAAGATGTGTGACCAAGAATAAATTTAATTTGGAGGCTCAAATCATAAATTCCCTCATATATATTTTGAAGGAAGGAGCATTAAATAAGCATGGGGGGCCATAAACCTGATATTTGTTGCATTTATAGATTATCAATGCCACCCCATAGATGATTTAATTTAATGGTTTAGATAATAGAAATCAATTTAAAATAAATAAATCTTTAATAACTTCCATATAATTCTTACTTAAGCTTATAATTTGGTTTAATTTGACTAAGTAAGATTAATAAATTTTAGTGCAATTCTTTGGAAATTAGTACACACAATTAATCAAACTAGTCATAATGTCTTATTATTGGGTTATAATTTAAATGGAGTGAAATTAGAGGATGATGTTATTTTCTTATGGACCAATATCCCATATAGGATGTTTTCGACATAAAATAACACATGCACATGCCTTGTGCTTTAGAATTTGGTAGAAAAGAGTAATCCAGAGCACCCAAGTGTGTTTCACCATTTTAAATCAAAATGATTTGATAAAAATTAATAATAAAATAAAATGCATTTCCCCATTTATATCAATAGCACCAAAGATTTATAGATGGATTACAAAGATGGTTAGATCAAGCATTAGTCAAGAAAACCAAGAAAAATGGATAAGAACATAACAATCTAAGCCAACCTATTCAAATGAGGTTTGTAAATGATAATTAAAAGAAAATGAAGGAAATCACATACATATTACCTTCCAAGATCATCCCATCACACAAATTCAGTGTTAGGGTGTGGAGCTAAAAGCTACACCTTAAGGCAAACAGGAGGGTTTCTAGCGTATGCAGTCATTGGCGTCGGTAGGCCACACCGACGACGATCAGGGGACGCAGAAGGGAAACCAGCATCGGTAGAAGATCGGCCGAGGTCGGTCACCTCCAGGAAGATAGGGACCGATGTCGATTGCCTGTGGCGGTCTGAACTGTTGTTGATGAACAGTCAGTTAAGTGAACGCAGAGTTTGCATGTTAAAGGCTTGTTCGAAGCCTTGAGAGGCAAGTCTAATTTGTGTATGCATGAGATCTATATAATAGACTCATGGGCTGTATTGTTAAGTGGAGAATTTGGAGAAGAGCTATGTGAAGCTTGGAGAGTTCTTCCCATGGTGGAATCAAGTAGGATTCCCCATGTATGTATAAGTAAGATCAGGTTTGATATGCAGGGATGTGTGTATGCGAGGGTCAGAAAGGAGATCGGCGGGGGAGCTAGATCCAAGGTGACAACAATACATCAGAGCAGGATCATGGTTAGATCTACTTGGAGTACAGTTGTGTACTTGATTGTACAAATGTGCAATGAGGTGAACAACAGCTTGTGTTAGCTGTGTGTTGTGACCTATGAGAGAAGATTACTCAGGTGGGAATATTACTTGTAGCCCTTGAGGAAGAAGCCTCACAGAGGTGGAAGAAGAGTGTGATCTCTTTATTTTAATTTCCTTTGTAATGAGTTGAATACAATTGTGTGTTGCCTCTCATATTCTGTGTGTTTTCTCATTGATAGTTATTTATTCTTCTGGTTATTCCACATGTTTAATTGCTTATACAATGGTAATCATGTGTGCTCTTAAATCTGACAAGTTCTGTCAGAGCTTTGGGGAGTTTTGGTCCTATCAATTGGTATCAGAGTGAGGTTGGACATTCTCAGAGTGAGTTTGACTAATAGATGGCCCAGATCTGTTAAGTGTTTGTTGATTACAGGTTACTCACAGGGGTTGATGTTTGAGTGGGAGTATAGCAAGGCAGAAGATGGTACAATGAGAATGAAGAAAATTAGGCACAGGTTTAACACCACAAGGAGTGTGGTGGGTTGTCTTCAAGTGGGAGCTTGAAGAGGAATACAAGCCAGGATGCAGATTGGATAGAGTACTGGTTTTGGGTACAGGTGCAGCTCTTTATCTCCAAGTGGGAGATTGTTAGGGTGTGGAGCTAAAAGCTACACCTTAAGGCAAACAGGAGGGTTTCTAGCGTATGCAGTTGCCGGTGTCAGAAGGCCACACTGATGATGGTCAGGGGATGCAGAAGGGAAACCGGCATCGGCAAAAGATCGGCTGGCGTCGGTCACCTCCAGGAAGGCAGGGACCAACGTCGATCGTCTGTGGTGGTCTGAACTACTATTGATGAACAGTCAGTTAAGTGAACATGGAGTTTACATGTTAAAGGCTTATTCGAAGCCTTGAGTGGCAAGTCTAATTTTTATATGCATGAGATCTATATAATAGACTCATGGGCTATATTGTTAAGTGGAGAATTTGGAGAAGAGCTATGTGAAGCTTGGAGAGTTCTTCCCATGGTGGGATCAAGTAGGATTCCCCATGTATGTATAAGTAAGATCAGGTTTGATATGCAGGGATGTGTGTATGCGAGGGTCAGAAAGGAGATTGGCGGGGGAGCTAAATCCAAGGTGACAGTAATACATCAGAGCAGGATCATGGTTAGATCTACTTGGAGTACGGTTGTGTACTCGATTGTACAGATGTGCAATGAGGTGAACAACAACTTGTGTTAGCTGTGTGTTGTGACCTATGAGAGAAGATTACTCAGGTGGGAAGATTACTTGGAGCCCTTGAGGAGGAAGCCTCACAGAGGTGGAAGAAGAGTGTGATCTCTTTATTGTAATTTCCTTTGTAATGAGTTGAATACAGTTGTGTGTTGCCTCTCATATTCTGTGTGTTGTCTCATTGATAGTTATTTGTTCTTCTGGTTATTTCTCATGTTTAATTGCTTATACAATGGTAATCATGTGTGCTCTTAAATCTGACAAGTTGTGTCAGAGCTTTGGGGAGTTTCAGTCCTATCATTCAGCTTAAAACATGATGTTCCCCTTGATTTGGTGCTCGAGTCTTCAACAATGATGAATTTAAAGCTCATTCATCATCTCAAGAACACCAACTAAACTAGGTTCATGATTTTTTTTCAAATATATGCCTATCAATGAAGTTATCTTATTATAAATAAATAATTATCACACTAATCAAAAATGGCTTGTAGAGGGAATCTTTAATTATAAGTTTACACAAATGAAGCTTAAAAATGTGAGTGAGAGACCTCCTATTTATAGATTTTTATAGTTGATCAAAATGAGCTATGACCATCCATCTTGAGATCAAGATGTGTGGCCAAGAATCTATTAAATTTTGGAATTCTTATTTAATTTCATAATTTGGTTTAATTATCCTAAGTAAGATTAATCAATTTTAGTGCAATTCTTTGGAAATCAATGCACATAATTAATTAAAATCCTCATAATGTCATAATATTAGGTCATAATTTGACTAGAGTGGAATTATGGGATGATTTTAGTTACGTATGAACTAATATCCCTTTTAGGACATTTTTGACACAAAATAACACATGCACATTCCTTGTGCTTTAGACTTTTATAAAAAAAAGCAATCCAAAGGACCCAAGTACATTTTTCCATTTTGACTCAAAATGATTTGATAAAAGTTAATAATAACATAAAATATATTTTCTTATTTAGGGATATATTATCCTAAATAGGCACTTGTATATGACAAGATCAAACCATTTAGCATGCTTTTAGTGATTTTGGATTAATTATGTATTTTTGAGTAAGATTGACTATTTCAACATAATGGTGTTAGGAATTAGATGTCTATATTTTGCCCCTATTGTAGAAGGTGTAGTAAGACATTTAGGTGAAGAAACATCTTTTCAAATAAAAGAGTTGTCAAGAAGAATTTGGAAGGAAATAACCCATGATTCCCCCTCGAGAGGACATATTGGGATGAAAGAGAAGGATATACTCTCAAAAAGAAAGAGAATGTGAGATTAACCCATGGGACAAATTAAATCCAGATGAGCTAATGCTTACACGCATTGATTTCATCAATTATCAAAATATAATTAGAATATAATGGGCCCAAAGGATGGGGGAAAGGGAAATATACAATCCAAAAATATAAGTGACACACTTTAAACACACCTTAAGCTAAGGTGCAAGCTTCATGCTTAGGAATTCATCAATCCTGGATAAGCTACACACTAAAATATTACCAAAATGAGGGAAAATTCCATAGATCTTAAAATTGAAAGAAATAGGAGAATGTTTTTCCAAAGAGAGGAAATAATAATGTGGCCCTATAAAGCAGGTATGATTGGTTGATAAAGCAATTTATCCCTAATAGGGTTGATTTTGATCACTGGTAAAGAATGGTTTTCCCATGTAGGGATGATTTAAATTTTTGACGGGTTCAAATGTTGTGCCTTAGGAAGGCAAATTGGAAACCATAGCTCAAGGATATAGCCTAATGCATAGATTAAATATGAGTAGACATAAATGTAGATTCAATGGTCTATTGACTAAAACAATCATATAAAACTAGGCATTTGAGGATGCACAAAGTAAGGAAAGAGATAAAAATAAGAATGAAGATGGCACTATTCCAAGATACATCATATTTCCAAGCACTAATTACATAGTATAAATGGACCTCAAGCCAATGTATTTCACCCAAAAATGGGAGATAATGGAATGAGGAATGAATAAAACTTACCACTATTTGATTAAACTCGTGATATATGCCATGAGATGCACATATTACATATAGTTAGGTGTGAGATAAGCCATTGGTACCTAAATTCATTGGTGTATTTGAGAGTTGATCATCAAAGTTGCATTGATGTTGAGACGGATCCAAAGCACATAGTGCTTGCTATATCAAAATTAAATATGCATCATAAGTATGAATAACTTAGAATGACATTACATTTCAATTACACTGAGTCAATTCAAATGTGAATATTTATAACTAAGGATACTGATAAGAACTTACCAAGACTAGAGTTACAACTATTTACATTTAAATAAAAATAAAATAAAAACAAATATAAAAAATACATAAATTTAACCTAACTTAAAATCAAGATATGAATAATCAATATTTAATTAGGAACAAGAATGTATAAAAACAAAATAAGAACATCTTAATAACATGAGATCAAGATATAAACAATCAAGATTCATGTGGCCCATCAAGATGTACTTGGAAAAGAAATATATAAGAACATGACAAAACAAAATACTAGGAAGAAACAAGAATGGAAGAGAAAGAAATAAACAACCAAACAAAATAAATGAAGAGAAAAGAAAGCACAAAAAAACACCAATAAAACTCAAATAAACACACATAAACAAAAATAATGTTCTTTAAGTTTAAAATAACTGGTCAGGTACATGTAGGAGAGGTATTACTTTCTACAATAATGTAACAAGAATAAGAACACAAAGTTGCCTCCAAGAAATAGGGAAAAAAGACATAAGAAAGAAGGGAGAAGAGAAGAAAAGGAAGGGGTGGTAGAGCTAACTCTAGATGTATACAACAAGTTGAAGATGCCTACATAATTCTATAGACACATAGTCCAACCTAAAATTTAGGTCAAATGTAGTTCTCCTAGGAAGTGGGATAGAAGAAAAAGTGATGACCAAAAAACATGATTGATGTTTTATAATAAATAGGAAAATAGGAATCGTCTAGCAAAATGTCAAGAACATGGGATAATTACTTGTAAAATAGTAATAACATGAAGATCAAAAAACACAAAGAATTAAGATAATTCATTTTTTTTTTAATTTTGTGGATCATTTTCTAATGCTTTTTATGCTTTTGGGATAAAATATGTACAAATGTCTAGGGTAAATACCTAGTAGAGGAGATACATATCCACAGGTAAGATTTCAAATAATAGCTAATTCTAAATGTAACGACACATGCTCACAAATCAGTGAAATTGAGATACTAATAAGGCATCAATGTCTACAAAATAGAAAAAAAATAATACAATAGTATACAACATTAGATAACTATGAAGAACCATCTAATAGGCAAAAATCCTGAGCTGAAAAGGTGTTCATGTTCTCTTGCCTATAAAAGAAGCTATAAAATATTGTTCATGTTGAAGTGCTTTATAAAACTAGTATTGATTGTGTCCATATTGCCTATAAGTCATAATAAGGATCATAATTGGTAAAGGAATAAAATATGTCCAAGTTACAATGGCCTAAGATATGAAAAGAATGTGGTTCTTAAAAAGAAAATAGTCCAAAATTAATATGGTCCAAAAGAGGATGGTCTAGGGTGGGATAAAAATGTGTTTAGAGTGCCAATTATAAAAATATTTCACTATATACAGTCATAAAAATAATATGGTTCTTATAATAACAGTCTAGGGTAGGTCAAAATAAAATGAATATAGTCCATCATGGAATGGTCAAGGATATAATGGTAGGATAAAATACTTCAGCACAAGTTGCCCCCAAGTAAGGGGTCTTATAGACAATGGTTCAAAGCTATCAAGCATATAACCTCTTAATATGCATAATATTCATGGGCTCAAAAATTTCTTCACCATTAGGAGTAGCCAACTTGTATGCCCCAAATCCATAGTTTGTTATGATAATATAGGGTCCTAACCAATTACATTAGAACTTATCTTTTTTATTATGTTCAGTGTTTGTGTTTTCTTTCAAGACCAAACCACCAATCTCAAAATCCCAAGTTAAAATGTGCTTATTTTATATTCTATGTGATCTATTTTGATAGGCTTGTAAGTTTTCTATGGAATCTAAATGCTTACCATGAATAAGTTCTAGTTATTTCAACCTTGAGACTCTATATTCTTCATCATCTTCAATATTCTCTAAAGATACTCACAATGAAGGTATCTCAATATCAATCAAGATAATAACTTTTATGTCAAAAATAAGGGAGTATGGAGTGGCTCTTATGGGGTTTGATTATTTGTTTGATAATCTCAAAGGGAAGGAAAGATTTTTAAGTGCCAATTATGAGCAGTGTAATTGATAATCTTCTTTAAAATGGATACAATGGTCTTGTTTGATGCTTCATCTTATCCATTACCTTAAAAGTTACATGGTGTGGATTTCTTGTGCTTGATTTTTAATTTTTCACAAAGGTCTTTAACATATTTATTTATAAAGGATCTACCATTATTGGATATAATATGTGTTAGGATGCCATATCAACAGATGATATGGTAATGAAAGAATTTAGCAATCTACTTCTCGATAATGTAAGTGAGAGGAATGGCCTTAATACACTTATTAAAATACTCAATAGTAGTTAAAATGTGTTTATGGACATCTGAATATGTTAGGTTTATATTACTGATGAGATCGAGGCCCCAAGTATAAAATGACCATGGTGTAGTGATTTTCTATAGTGGTAAAGAAGGTGCATGTATCAAATTTCCATGTTACTAATAAGGGAAACACTTCCTCATATAATTAAAAGTATCTATCTCCATTTTTTTCCAATAATAACTTATTCTAATAATATTTTTAGAAAATACTAAACTATTGGTGTGGGCCCCACACATTCTTTTATTAACCTCCTTAATCACTAGCTTGGATTTTCCTCAAGGTAAATAATGAAGTAGCATTCAATCATAGCCTTTATGATAAAACATATTTACAAGGAGGCTATAATGGGCTAGATGATGAAATAATAGTTTCTATTGGTTATTGGATAAGTCAAGTGGAAAAACATGATCATGGAAATAATTATAAAAATCTTGATACTAAGGCAATTCAGGTGGGAGATTGGGACCAACAATCGTGCATACCCTTTCTAAATATGGCATAATATGTGAAGGATGTAGATTATTCTCAATTAAAAATTGATACTCTTTATTACCACTATCAATATGTATCATGGACCTATTGAGGTCAACATACACCCATTTATAAAAAATGGAGACCCTTGTTTTAAAATTTACAAGATTATGCTTTAAATTGGAAATTCACTTGATCAAAGTACCACTAGCATGTTTATATATTATCTTTATTTGAATATCATCCACACATGGATCTCATTTATCTTAAATAACATATTTTTGTTTGATCCTTATCTTATTTTACCTAAGGTTGCTAATGGTCGCTTCTTATGTTTGCAGGTTGCAGATTTGATGGAGTCTCACCATTATGAACAATGTCTAGGGTTTTGAACTATAATGATAAATTGACCCTTTGATTAGTCATTGGTTCTTAATTAGTAAGTTAAATTCACATCTAAACATCTTAAGACCCTTGGTATAATTTATTTAATTCAAGACTTTATGAATTGAATTCATATTTGCATGGGAACAATTTGTGGAGGAACAAATAATTATGTCATAAACTTAGTTTAATTTTTATCCTAAGATTTAGTCATGTTTATCAACACAACTATACCTTAGTATAAAAATTTATAATAATTCATTTACATCCCAAGGCCCTTTATCCATTTATCTTCACATGGTTTAACTTATGTAGGGTCCCTTTTTTATGTTCCAAGCTTAGCCTAAAAGCCTTATCCTAAAGGTCTAATTGTATTTATTAATACAATCAAAACCCTAGGCTAAAACTTTATGCCATATATTTTATCATTTGTAGAGTCCCCTTTATTATGTTTTATAACTTAGCCTAAAATTTTTATCCTAAGGTTTTAACATGTTTATCAACATGAATAAAACTTTAGTCTAAAGTACTTAACCTAAGTTCATTATATTTCCTGAGCCTAACTTAGTTTTATTTTGTTAACCACGGGATCAATAATACACATTTGCTTGAGAAAGATGGATCTAACAGTGCATGTTAATTCAAGACTTCAAAAAATATCTAAAATAAGAGATAAGGTGATAAGTGTCACCATCATAGTAACCCTACCAAATATCCAATTGTATGCAACAAAATATGATCTGATGGAACATGATTGATCAGCTAAAGATGATCTGATAGTTTGAGATCAATGTTGACAATTTAAAGGAACTCAGAGCTAGCACAAAGATGCCAAGTGTCAAATTTGTAATGGATGATTAAATATTGATAATGTCCCCAAATATTGATGATATGTGGTTAATATTACACATTCTAATCAATGGTGTGTATTGAGTCAAAACTTCAACAAAGATCTAAATGAGCGATAAGGTAAAAAGTGTTTCCATCATGGGAACCCTACTAAATATCTAATGATAAGTGAAGTGAAGGACAAAAAATGATTGATATAGTGAATTGATCCTACCAAAAAATATTTAATTGTATGTAATGAAAGTTGAAAAGGAAAGGACCACCATGGAAATGATACATGGCACAACTACATGCCACAGATTAAATCCCAAGTATATTTCAAAGATCAATGATACACAACTCATATACACGTTCTGATCAATAGCTCATTGAGAAAAGAACATGATCTAATCAATCAAGATCAATGGATAAAATTTCATCAGAGTGAGTATGATATGATGATGTAAGATCAACATTGACATTTGAACAAATCTATAACCAATGTGACAGTGACAAGTATCATGACTATGAGGAATATGCCAAAGCATCCAATTACATTTAATCCCTTGGATTGAGATCAACAACCCACATTAATCCATGTAGAATAATCCAATGGTGAAAAATAAAAATAATTTTCAAAAGGCAATGATCATATTTCAAAATGAAATTAATAAGCTATGTGTCATGGAGATGCCACGATTGTGCCACATAAGCAAGACATGATAGATTTGAAGATTTTATGGACCCACAAAAGACAAAGGTATAAATATGTGATACAAATAAAATATAAGGCATGAATCTCACCATTTGAACTAGATACCTCCATTAAATCACTAATAAGACCTTTAGAAAAACCCTAACAAGTATGAGAACCCTAATTTGACCTTATGTTCATTGTGAACAAGCCAAGGAAAATTAAATTATCAACTGTGTGAGAAAAATTCAATTTAGAGCCAAAGTACAATATACTAGCAAGAAATTTAGAGAAATTCATAGCCATGGTAGCTCATAAAAGTTTTTCCAAAGAGGATGCAGAAATTTATTTGACCTCATATGTAAAAGGAAGAGTTTTTAAAGACATAAAGTTGGATACCACTGCTCTAAATACAAGAGACAAAAATTGGTCAAGATTGTTTTAGACCATTGATAACCATCAGCCCATCACAAGAGAGGAGACCATCAGCCCATCACAAGAGAGGAGGAAAAGAAAATGTATACAAAAATAAGGTACTAGGATGTAGTCATTATCTAGATGATAGGGATCCACTATGAAATTATGAAGCCTAAAGTACTCTATTATATATACATTCTTGTTCTTATTTTTAAATATAGAAAAATAGATAAGGGCATGATTGTACATGAACTTAGTTTCAGGAATATTTCTCCTATAGATTTTTAAAATTACTAAATATTTCCTAAACCCCAAGTAAACTTGGCCACATTCATTAACTAGGCCAAATAAAATGATTTAAAGAGCACCATTGCCCTATGTCTATATTCTAGGAATCAAGTGTTCTTAGACTTCAATAGCAACATACCCATTGGTCAATTTAGACCTAGAATAAGGATGGTCATGAAAATTATGAATAGGTTATGTGGGAACTCAACCAATACGTATGTAGATAAAATTTGGGTCCCTTTAGTCTATTTAATGGTTAAGAAGTAATTCACCCCTCCTCTTGGTGAAGTAATCAGTACCTATTTAAGTAGATAGTTTTCTACAATCAAGAAGAAGAGTAGAACTCAATTCTACATGATGCCATACCTTATGGATGCCCTTCTTTCTACAACAAAAATTATCAACCTTAGGGAATGGTCACTTGATGGGACATAAACTATCTCATAATATTACTCTAAGTTACATATATTTAAGTATAGGGATCACATCTAATTCATATGTGATTGTGTCTATCCTTCCCTTAATAAGGCCATCACAAGGAGCTAATGATGAGGATTAACCCACTAATAAAGAATACTATTGAATCCATGTGGTACATATGGTTCTATCATGATCGTACAATCATTAGGATTAAAGGGACACAATGCACCCCACTTAGGCTACCTATTTATGTACCATTCAAGCTAGTAGAGCAAGAAGTGGCTTATGAAATATGCAATGGAATAGATGGTCTTTGCAAGACCAAAAGGAATGTACTCCTCCACACCCTCCCTATAACCATTGGTATAATTGTGTTTATATTATGGGATAAAATTTAAGCTATTTCAAAACATAGGACCTCCTTCAATCTTCAAATTGATGAGCTAAGGTAGTGGAAGCCCCCTGGAAGGGTTAAGGAGCATTTAAAAGATAAATTAATAAATGTACCTTATGATCACTAGCCTAGTATTTTTTCCCATATACACAAAATCCTATTTATTCTTTAAGGTCACCATTAGATTGAAAAAGTACAACATAAATCCATAATCTAGGATTAAAGGGGAGAAAAAAGGGAGGAGATGATAAATGGAAATTGGGGCTAAGGTAGTACCATTTTCTAAGTGGTGCAACTTTTATACCTCCACCAGATCAATCAATCAGTGCTCAAATAAAGACACAAATTAAACATAGGATAGAAGAGAGAAGGCCTAATGAGATTACATCTTCTTCATCTCAAGTAGAGGAACAAATATTACCAGTGGAGGAGGTTCATATGGTAGTAATATACCTTAGTGAGATAATTGAATATGCTTTAAAAATGTTATCACTGGACTATGAGTCAGATGATGAAGAAATGCAATAAATAAAAGAAGAAAAGGGGAAGCAAGTGTTGGATCTAGTTCTTAGGGATCCCCACAAAAGAAAAGCTGAGATGGAAATGGTTCTAGTAAAGAATAATAATCCTAAGGTGACTTTTGTTCATCTTTTTAGTTAATTAAACCTCTTAGTGAAGAAAATTTGATTCATGGTCCAATCATTCTATAATGGTTCATCTATGGTAAATTGTAGAAAGTACCTATTTTACAACACCCTTGAGCAATGATGAAGGCCATTAATATCCCAATGCATGAGGAGGTCAAGCCATGGATCCTGGCTCTACAAAAGGAAGATGAAATAAGGATGGATTCTCTAAGAGAGTCAAATGAAACACAGATGGAGACCCTAGCTCTAAAGGTAACCCAATCTTTAATTGGTGTCAAGTTTGACCCAATAACTACTAGCTTGTAAAGGGTCATAGAGAAGAAATCCATAGTTGGCAGAGATGAGTTCACTTTCCAAAAGGTAAAACCTTATTTTGGTTTGAATCCAGTGATTAGGTAAAAACCAAGTGAAAATCTTATATTTGAGGAAAATATTCTTGAATTGGCTCAGGCACAATCAAAGTAATTACAAATAGCTATCAAGGGCATAATGTAGTGAAATAATAATTTGGAAGGATAAGCTATATTTTCAATCATAGAAGATAGGTTCAAGAAATGTGAGGATGACATAAATTATTATTTTAGTTCCTTAAATCTAGTTAGGTTCAAGCAAGATGCAGTGAATAAACAAAGTACCATGGCTACAAGCCAAGTTAGCCAATGGTAGGATTCAAGTTATCAAGTAAAATATTTGATCAAAGCCTTAAACAAGAATCAAATCCCTAAGTTTAGAATAGTCATCCTACCCTACATTAATATGGTTATGGTTATATTAGTGGATAAGATCAAGGCCCTAAAAAACTAGTCTAAGAAAATGGAGGACATTTCTAAGGATCTCAAATGGTAAAAAGACAAGATGTTGCACATATTAGATAACTTAATCAAAAATCCCACCACACTTAGTCCATTGGGCCTTATCACTGATGAGAATTTCAAGCATAGAACTAATCAATTCATTTAAGAAGTGAGAAATCAAGGAAAGTGAAGATAAGGGCTAATAACAAGAAGATCATGGGATTGTTTTTTTCATCTAAGGAAAAGTTAGGAGATACCAAAAACATCAAGCAAGCATTGGAAATAGTTGAAAAGGATATCAAAGTCCTATAGGATTAATAAAGATAACTCTTATTGAGACCTATTATTGACCTCTAGCTTATTAATGAGAAACATTATAGGATGAAGATCCTGTAGGGAAGGCAAAATATTGTAAGAGCACAAGGGTCTAAAAGTCAAGCTAGTTGATTTAGGATATTCTATTATCTAGGAATATTGTATAATATTTGAAAATAGAATATTTTTTTATAGAGATATGTGAAACTTGAAAATCACATTGCCTATCAGTTAGTCATTTTAAAGTGTCTAAGGATTTCTAAAATGATTGTAAAAGGATAGCTATCCTTAACACTTTACATGATTAACTGACATACCTCATGAATTGTCTCTATAAAGATTTATTGTCAATTTTAAAAGGGAGGCATTTTTTTAAGCCACAATTATTTGTAAATTTTGATAAAATTAATATAAGTAAGGAGTTATAAAAAAATTGTCAGCATTTTCTTGTGTGAATTACAATCATGGTTTGTCTCTCATTTGTCTGATCCAAATCTTAGATTTGAATGGTCCTTGTGAATTCTAGATGTGCATCTTTAAGTTTAGAGTTGCTAATTTGTGCTAATGCTAGATTAGTTAAACGTTCTGAGGTTTAATTTGTTTTATTTACTCTTATTACATATGTGCTAATGTTGTTTTCTTGTAGGGGTATATATTTAAAGTGAACCTAGTCCTTATTTGCATGATTTAATACTACCTTTAGATGTTGGCCTAATGTGTGATAGTATTTGACCTTATGCTACTTCATGTCATATATTGGTTAAATGCCTGTTAAGATAAAACTTGAACTTTGTCATAATGTTTGGATTAAAGATCAACAACATATTTCTTTACCTTGCCCTTCTTTTTTTCTCCTTTTTTATAAATTCACCAAGATTAGCTTCATTGTGAATGCTCATCTTAGTTTATATTTATACTTAGGTTTAGGCATGATTATATTTAAATAGAATAAATCATCTTCAAAATCAAAGATCAACTATTAAGGTACGATGCCTCCCAACCACCACCTAATATAAATTTTTAAAATAGTCCACTTGTTCTACCTCTATTCCACCAAAGATACTAGGATTATCATAACCTGTAACTCATGAATTAGATTCTCTAAATTCAGCAATTAGTAGTGTTTCTTAAACACTAAGAACTACTTATGATACACTTTTAGACATCAATAGGGAATGTATTCTATTGGTGCTAGAAGGAGGGCCTTAGATTTTTGTAAATTTGAAACATCTTTGTTAATTTTGGTGAATTCTATTCAAAGATTGATGTATTCTTTGCATATTTGCCTTTATTTTAGCATATTTTTTTAAATATAATTGATGATGATGATTTTAGACTAATCTTTGTGATTATTCAGAAAAAGATAGGTATTATTTGAATATATATGAGTAATTATGGTAAAGATAGCTTAATCTTTGTAAATCCAAGGTGTTTGAGGTTAGTAATAATGGTTTTATTCAAAGATTGATTTGATATTTGTAAATTTGAGTTTATCTGAGCTTGAAATGTGTAAAAATAATTCATACTTATATGTTTGAACATCTATTTGAGGTAGTTCATTTAAATATCAATGTCCTTTATCATTATATATACTAATTTATGAAAAAATTTCTTATTGTGCAAGTATGATCATTGTTCTTTGAAAAGATAAGAATTATACATCATATTTAAAATAGGGTTCAAAGCTCTCAAGCTAGAATTACCAAGGATAAGGACCAAGTCACATTCAGAGATAAGGGTTCCTCTTCTTTTATTATAAGTTCATAGGAGAGCTAGGCAAGACAAAAGTAAATATAGACTTTCAAAGTCTCAACCAACTTCACCAATTTAGGGTGCTCCTATGTTCAATCCCTATCAAGGTATGGCTTGGCTAGGTGGTTCTTTAATTAATGTGCTAGGTGTGGTACATCACATTCCTCATAATCTTGAAAAATATTTTCCTAATTTTTTTTTGTAATGGTGTTGTAACTATTGAAGAACATATTAAAAGTGTCAAAGCCACTTTAGGACTTTTTAATGTTATTCAGGAAGATGTAGCATGCAAATTGTTTCCATTTACTTTCAAAGATGTTGAATATTAATGGTTCATAAAACTTCTTCAAAACTACATAGCTAGTTGTAATGATTTTAATAATTACTTAATTGATAAGTTTGGTAAAGTCATCAGTCCTTGTGTCCTTTACCAATAATTCACCATAGTTAAAAGAGACTCAAATGAGCCCATAAAAGCCTTTAATGCTAGATTTCAGAATTTGTTTAGTATAACCATATCCCCTTACAAATATAATGAGGCTTTAGCCTTAGAGATTTACAATGATGCCTTGGATCCCATGACTTTTGTGTTACTCATAAGATATATTCATGTCATTAATATACTATCCCTAGCTTATGCTAAAGTTGTGACCACTAATGATCAAATACAACCCTAGGGCCAAATGGCATTAGTATTCCTAAATTAATGAAAATTTACCTATTCTAAATTTCATTCCCACTTACATTAAATCAAATTATAGTTCTAAACCAACTACCTTTGAACCATGTATACCCGAGTCAAAACTTGGGATTCTTGAATAATATTGCAAGTGGATCTCATCCATAAGACCAAATATATCTATTGCCTATATCTAGTATTAATACCCAACTACATATATCAGAGGCTCCAAAGCATGAGAATAAATATATATTGATGATGGTTCAAAAGCTAAGCACTGATTTCCTTTAGCTACAAAAGAAAATTGGCAATACTAGGGAAAATTCCAATAAGAGCTACTCTTTCAAAAGGTTTAATAGGCCTTCAAATAGGTTTTAAAACAACAAAAACAACAATAGATACAATAATGAGTCATCTACTAATAAGAATGTGCCTAACATAAATCTTAGTGATGTAGCTTTGCCTGGTTATTGTAGAGTTTATTCTACTTCAAAACATGGTGAATTAGATTATCTATAATTTTGCAATGCTTTTGAATATTTTCAAGAAGATTTGGATAGTTTTGAATTTGTACCTAATAAATACAATGGTTTAGGTACCTCAAATTCTTCAAGGTCATCTAAATTTTTTGATTCAACTCTCATGGTGGAGACATTTGAGTTCCCATTTCAAGAAGAGAATGAGCCTAAAGATATCCTTGAGAAGATTCATGATTTTTATAAATATCTAAATAAGACCTATCCTCTTAGAAATAGGGAGAAAAAACAACCTTTGACTACCTCAACTCCACCAAATAATTCTGACACTCCTGATACTACATCAAACAATAATCTAGAGCTCCTAAGGGAAGTACCTATAAACCCAATGTTGATACATATAATTCTTCTAATAGGACTAGATATAATATAATATATGACATGAAAAAGATCAAAGATAACATTACTTTGTGTATGAACCTAAAATTGCTTATTTCATTATTGTTGACTACTATTTCTATTAGTCGACACTAATACCACTTAACCTATTTTATCCCACTAATTTATCCTATTCTCAGCCATATATCTAATATCCCACTTCTATTATCATACATTCACTAACCTTATTCATCCGATTACTTAATTAATTCTATCCTAATCCACATTATCCTAATCTAATTCTAGTTATCCATTATATGGGAATTTAAAATTCCCAAAACCACACCTAACCACCTACTAACTTACACCCTAGGCCTTCCCCACATCCCTATATCTCCAATCCTCACCTAATCCCCCATCTAACCTCCACCTAATCCTTCATTATCCCTTAGATAATGGAGAAGTATCTATAATTGGAGAATCTCCTCCAAGTCTCTAAAAGTTTCTAAACTAGAGACTTCTAAGGAATTTAATATTTCTTAAATAATCCATAGCCATTGATCTCATCCCATAAAATTTGAATTAAAACCCTTGATTTTCCCTCCCAAATATATATAATCAACCCTCCATCCTCCATTGGAGACATATAATAAGCTCATATCAAATCCATGTCAAAATAAATCTAGAAATCTTATAGGGAATTCATGTCAAATTAGCCATAAAATCCATTATCAAGATCCAACATCAAGCCATCACACTGACCAAATTCTGAGTCAAGGTATATCCATCTCAATCTCTTTATCTTTTTATTTAATCTTGGTTTAAATCATTTAGGATCTAAGATTTTAATGTAGGATTAAATAGTTATTGCATCTAATTTCATTTAAATATTAGTGGATTTAAACTTTAACTGGTAGTTTAAGATTTGGGTAGATTGAATTTCATAGTTTAATCTCATAATCCCAAATTTTGAGTTACATTCTGGTGACCATAGTTGGAATATTAGTTAGGCCCAAGGATGAATTCATTTTGTGGGCACTAGAGTTAGGTGCTTGCCTACCCTGAAACCTTGACCCCATTTACCCCAAATCATCATCTTGTAACACCACAAAATCATTCTTAGCTTTCCTTGATGTGGTCACCCTAATTAATAAATACATCATAGAGAACAAAGATGAATTCCTTTTATGGCTATGAAATATGGGTTCTTATTTTCTTAATTATTTTATCCCCAAAAAATTCCATCAACCCTTATCCCATCCCTCTCTACCATCCACTAGCCCTATTCAAAACCCTTTGGCCCTAATTTGTACCTATCCGTAGTCAAACCCTCCATATACTAATCATCATCCATTACCTTTATCACCCACCACCATGAAATTGGACCCTAATTTCATATATTAATACATAGCTACAAATAAAGATGAGATCTTATTATAGTTCATTATAATGGGTGTATCACTTCTTGAAGGTGTTGACCCCCTTCAACTTATTGCACCTCTAGCACAAACCCCTTTGTTTAAGTCTCCTTCCAATCCCCCATCCACAAGTCATGGAAAATTATCTACCCCTTCCCTTAATATCAAAGGGAATCCAATCTTGGCCACCCATCCATCCACCCAACCACATCAAACACCATCTAATCTAAATTATAATTCTTCCACATCAAAGTCACAAAGCAAAGTGGATCCTTATATTCCTCTTCCTATATCCTTAGAATCCCTTTTCCAACAACTTATCACTACTAACATGATGGTCTATCCACCCATACCACATCCTGATCCCACCAATCCTAATCCCTCTTGGTATAAATCAAACCTATATTGTCTATATCATCAAACTTGGGGGAATTCCATTAAACAATGTCAAAACTTCTAATATTATTTCCAAGACCTCATCAATCATGGTGACATAGTAATCAAGGATGAATCAAATGAATTTAAATCCTTGGGTGAACAATAAAATGAGTGTCAATATTACAATACCTATCATTATCAAATCTTTTATCTTCCAAACCAAGGTCAATATAGCATATCCCTCCTCCATGATCCCCCTTACCTCTAACCACTCCATCCATTTAAAATAAGTCTACTCTCCATAAACCTAGTCCTTCTATATCCCATAATCCCTTTCATGGACCTATCTTTGATTTATCCATTATTCATCCATCATCTCTCTATCACCCATGAAATTAAATACCCCCAATTGAGAGGATAATTATGGATAATCACTCCCCTACTAGTAGCATAACATCATGCACACCAAATTTAGCATCAAAGTCATTATCAGGATCATGTTCCACACCATCATCTGAATCAAATTCCTCATAAGAAACATCATCCTTAGTTAATATTGTAGAAAATGATGATAATTACTACTCTTTTGAATATCTCAATTAGGATGACGAATTCATAACTATGTTATTTAATGTTTTATCTAATTTTTAGAGTGGATCTGATCCCACCTCAAAAGTATGTACTAGTGATCATTTGGAGATTTTTTAGGATGCTTTATCCAACATTGAGGATAGGGTTCTTAGTGACATTTATGAGCGTTATGTTTCCCATTATTCCTTTAATTCATCCCTTCATGTTAATCCTCCACCTTTCATCCATCATCCCTCTATCTCACTCCATGAAGGGGATAAATAAGACCATGCACCATTAGATTCCCCTCTACATTTCATGTGCCAAAAATACCAAGTCCAAGACCATATTCCTAAATCCATAAATCATAATCAAATCATCTTTGATCCCATCAATCAAAGTCAAGAAAAATCAAATCATCAACCTAATCAAAAAATGTCTTCACCTAGTGAAGCCCATAATATGACAGTAGGAACATATCAAAGTCAAACTAATAATTATATATCAAGTCAAAAATCAATCTCCTTTAGTGAAGCCTAAAAAGTGGCACCAAGGGGAAATAAAGTCAAAAATCATATGGCCAACCATCCTCTTAATGTTTGGATCAAAAAATTATAAAATTAAAAAGGTCTTGGATCTCATAGTCTCTTGGCACCAATTTAAAGAATACCCTCCACCATATCCAATGGTGTATGTCACTGTCAAACCCTATATCCATTCCTCATCTCATCATATCAACCATCCCAATCATATCCCTTCTTCACATCCCATATCCCATCATCACATTCATGGAATACCCCCATCCATATCATATCTCACACCCCTCGACAACATTTCCTCTCAAAGTGGTCATAAAGATACCTAGTTAAAACATTCAAAGGATGTTAATTCAAGAGTCAATAAAAGTCCCCATCACATAGTCCTAACATCACCTTTTTATATAATAGGTGTTGGTTAATTTCTACATCTAGCATCAACATTCCTACATATCACACTCGTATCCAATAAATCAAGATGTACATAAAAATTCCAAAAAAATCATTCATCCAATGATGAAAACTAGTTTTCTAGTGCCTTAGGCAAGTACCATGATGAAAAATAGTTTTCAACATCATGGTAGAATAATTAATTATATGCATTATTCCTCAACACTTGGGGGTAAATCCATATATTTCATATCCTCATCCATCCTTCCCACTTGTCACATCCCTTATCTACCATGTTCATATCACCCATCCTTTGTCCATTCCCTCAATCCATTATTCCTATCCATCATCTATCATCATATCATGCATCCTATCTATTCATACTTCCCATATTAACCTTTGTAAATAAGTGGAAGGTGTTTTTATAATTGTCCCAAAACCATCTTGGTATATCCTCCAATGAACACTCAGGTAACATAACCATCTAGTTCCTTCATGATGTGGTCATTGGCTATCCCTAGTCCTTTCTTACTTGGTCCTCAACATCATCCATCATTCCATCCATCCTCATCTTGTTTTATAGACTTATTATTCCATTTGCTATTATCCCCATTTGTATAATGTATATACATATCCCAAAAAATCCCTAAAAATTTGAAAAATGTCAAAAACCCTAAAAATCTTAAAATCTTAAAAATCCAAAAAGGGTTCATTGTGGCTTGTCTTATGCCTAATCCCCTAGTCACATACATCTCCATCCATCTTATATTTCCCCCATATTTGGATACCACATTCCATATTGAAACCAGATCAGAGTGGCCACCCATCCCTTCATGTCTTCCATCTCATCCTATTGGTTAGGTCTTATAAACATACATCACCTTATCAAATATTTTAATCTAGCACCCATTACTTCCTATCAAGGCCTTTTCATATCTGGCACCCATCCAATTACCCTTTTCTATTATGGAAGGTACTTGATCCCATCACTATCCTCATCATTACCTCTTCATGTCTAGCACCCATCTAATCACTTTTTGTAACATGAAAGGTATTTTATCCCATCATCATCTCTTAATCTCCTTGATAGCTTTGATCCTTATAGGGCCTTGTCTATTGGTAATCCTTGGTCATCACTTTTTTAATCATCATCCTTGGCCACTTTTCAATCTAATTTCAAGACTGAATCAATATTTAAATACCTTAGCACATTCTCCATCCTTCTATCCTAAACTAGGGGAAACATCTTAGCCTAATCCTAACCATGATCACCCTATCCAAATCTAACCCTGTCTTAGGTCCAAAATCACATCATGACCATTTAACATGTCACTTAGTCACTCATTTCATCATTAGATAAGACATTATGACATTACATGTAGATACTTGTCTATTATTTGTTTGTTGTTTGTTTTGTTGGCATCATGTATATATCTTGTTTTTCTTGTGTTTTATTTGCATCATGTCTATATTTGTCTCTTGGGAAATGAAATAGGATGTTATGAGGACACCAAAAGTGTAGTTGAGGATGTATATCTCACTATTTTCCCAGGAACTTTAGTATAATGTCCTCTTGGTCATGATTATATCATGGGGCTTATTTTCAAGTGATATATTTTTGTATTACTTAGACTATGATGAGCCTTATGACATTTGCGATGGCTTGATATCATCATCCTTCTCCCCATCATAACCCATCTAAATAAAATCCTATATTTTATCCTTATCATATTCATCTCATCATCTAAATCATATCCTTCAATTACTAATAAGTCTAATAATCCTCATCATCATCACTTTCTAATCACAAAACATCATCATCTCATAGTCAAAATCACATTAGCCTGAGGTCTTTCCAAACTATTTAGGCATCACTTGGCCACTCTTTCATTCCTAAGGATAACTCAGCCACTATCTTCTCTCTCACTCTCTTTCATGTGTCTTTGCTAGGGGCATTATCCAAATCCTTTTGGTCACTTGATCATATCAATTTTTCTCTATCATAATTATTGATTAGTTTAGCTTTGAGCTACACCCATCATTAATCTTATAAAAATATTATCTTATCCTATATCTCTCCCTTGCATGTGTCCTTACTTTGTATATGTCTAGATCTTTCATCATTTTTATCCTATCATCATGTTATTATGGTTGATTCCCCCTTGGGATGTGTTAGCAACCATAACACCCATCATATTTCCTCACTATGCATGTGTCCTTTCTAGGAGCATCATCAATTTGTATCTCATTTCTCAAATCAACTTTATCTTCTTCATCCTCTATCCCACATCTATCATCCCATCCCCTCATTTTTCAATCACATCTCACCCCTCATTTCTTCTTTTGAGTGGCCATCCATCTCATTCTTACCTGCATGTCCCCTCAAGGGGACATCATTTTCCCTATCATCATCAAATAAAATTCATCCATGATGTGGTTTTTATTTTATTTACCATTATTCCTTACACTTTCATTTACTCATAATACCATTTTAAATAGGGGTAAAATGTATTCACCTAAAATTTATCATTTCATTATTGTCGACTAATATTTCTATTAATCAACATTAATTTAGCTTAACCTATTTTGTGCTAATAATTTATCCTAATCCCAACCATATATATAATATACCACTTATATTATCCTACATGCACTAACATTAATCATCCCATTCCTTCATTAATTTTATCCTAATCCCCATTATCCTTATCTAATCCTAGTTATCTATTATATGGGAATTTAAATTTCCCATAACCCCACCTAACCACCTACTAACCTACACCATAGGCCTTCCCTACATCTCTATGTCTCTAATCCTCACCTAATCCCACATCTAACCCCCACCTAATCCTCCATTATCCCTAAGCTAATGGATAAGTCTCTAAAATTGGAGAATCTCCTCCAAGTCTCTAAAAATATCTAAACTAGAGACTTCTAAGGAATTTAATATTCCTTAAATAATTTATAGCCATTGATCTCATCCCATTAACTCTAAATTACAACCCTTGATATTAATTTCCAAATATATATAATAAACCCTCCATCCTCCATTGGAGACATCTAAGAATATCATATCAAAGCCATGTCAAAATCAATCTAGAAAGCTTGTAGGAAATTCATGTCAAATTAGCCATAAAAGCCATTATCAATATCTAACATCAAGCCATCATGCTATCCAAATTCTAAGTCAAGGTATATCCATCTCAATCTCTTTATATTTTTGTTTAATCTTGGTTTAAATCATTTAGGATCTAATATTTGAATGTAGGATTAAATAGTTATTGCATCTAATTCTATTTAAATCTTAGTGGCTTTAGACTTTAACTAGTAATTTAAGATTTAGGTAGATTGAATTTCATAATTTAATCTTATGGGCCCAAATTTTGAATTAAACTTTTCATGAATTGACTTATATTATAAAATAAAGGGATTTATTATTAGAATCTTTATCTAAAAATCTTGGTAAGTCTCAAAACGTTGCACATGCTAACATTGTAATACACAATAGTAAGGTAGATGTCCACTTTTCCTACTTATAGTCAGGATCTTTAGTAAGAATTTACATAATTACTTGTTAGACTACGGTGCATCTAAAAATATTATGCCTAAATTTATTTATGAAAAAATTGATTTGACTCTAATTAAATTTGATAAAGTTGTAACTCAATTAGATATATCAAGAGTCAAAGTAATTGGTGATTTGTTGAATGTTCACATGCAGACTAATTTCAAACCAAGGATCCAATAGTTCACTAAACATCCAAGTAGTATAGATCTCTAATTATTATGGAATGCTATTGAGTAGAGATTGGTTAAGATCCCTAAATGGTTACATGTCAACTGGTTGTTTACGTATGTGGTTACCCTAGAAAGGAGTTCCTAATTAGGTCAGGATAGAGAGGGATCCCAAGACGAAGCATATGATAATCGAGTACAATGAAACCACTGAGAGGGACAACATGGTTAGCTCATATCTGGGTGTTTACACTCTTAACACCCCAAAGGTATGTAACTTCAAAACTTCTCATGTTATGCCTAGATTATGGAAGTTGTATTTTGATGGTTCTAGATGTAAATCAGGTTTTGAAGTAGGAGTGGTATTAATCAATCCCATTGGGAAAAAGTAAAATGCCTCTTAAAAACTTTAGTTTTCATGCAAAAATAATTTGTTTGAGTATGAAACACTTGTTCTTGGATTATAATTTGAAATCAAACATGACACCAAGAAACTATTAGTTTGTTGTGATTCTAAACTAGTAGTTAATCAAGTTAAAAGTAAATATCAATGTAAATTATCTTAGTATAAGTTTAGAGTATGGGAATTAATTGAATGTTTTAATTCTTTCAAAATTGTGTCAATCCCTATGGAAGAAAACAAGGCTACTGATGAACTTGATTTAGTTGTATCCAACTTTATGCTCAATCAAAGTTCTAGGTTACAAAGCCTTACCATTGAATTATTTCCATGTCCCTCAGTGTTAGATAATGTTAATCATATTCAAGTATTCAATGATGATCAGGAGATCATAGATTCCATGGCTAACTTAGGGGTATTTTAGTCTCACATCATTGATGAGGTCAATGAAAATACCCTTACTAATGAAAAAGTTAAAGACAAAATTGATGACAAGGTCATCTAATTGTGTGATAATAAGACCCCCAAAAGAATGATAGCCTTAGAGAGACTACTTGATTTAGACAAACTAACTGAGGTTGTAAATATTCCAAAAATAGATAGGAAGGACTAAAATGCCATTGACCTAGGTTCCCAAGGTCAAACTCACTTGGTAAACATTGCTACAACTTGCATAAGCATTGAAACCAAGAGAGATAGATTTTTTGACCAAGTATAAAGATGGAATAACATGATCCTATGATGACTTAAAGATCTTTGATCCTAGAATCATACCCACACCATACCATTGAAAGAATATTTCAATCATTTTAGGAAAAAACAAAGGCATGTTAACCTTGTCTTAAAACCAATGATATACAAAGAGGTTAAAAGGTTACTAGATGCTAAGATAGTGTTTCCCATTAGACACTCTACCTGGGTAGCCAACCTGGTGCTAGTTAGAAATAATAATGGTGAAATTAGATTATGCATTGACTTTATAAATTTTAATAGAGCATATAAAAAGGATAATTATCCCCTGCCTTATCTTGCCAAGTAATCCAAATTATTTTTGGTTTTACTATGATATTTTTTTTGATGAATTTTCAGGGTATAATCAGGTACTAGTGAATAAGGAAGGCAAGATGAAGATTGCATTTAATTTTAAGTGGGGCACTTTTTCCTATAAAATAATGCCTTTTAGATTAATCAATTTAGGTGAAACATTTTAAATATAAATGGACCATGCTTTTTATGTGATGATACATAAGTACATTATCATTTTCATGGATGACCTAACTATCTTTTCAAAAAATAGGGAAGACCACATCATTCACTTACAACATGGATTTGAGAGATTGAGAAGGTATGGAATCTCCCTCAATCCAAAGAAAAGCATCTTTTATGTAACTGAGGGAAAGATATTAGAAAATGTCATAACCAAAGAGGGGATATCTATAGACCCAGATAGTTTAAATCTAATATCAAAGATAGAACCCCCTAACTGTAGGAAAGAAATGAAGTCTTTCTTTGGTAAAATCAACTTTGTGAGAAAGTTAATTTTTGGTTTAAAATAGATTGTGAAGCTATTGAATGACATGTAGAAGAGAGATGTCAAGATCACATGGAATGCGGAGACCAAGAAAAATTTCAAAGACATCAAATGAGTAATTAGACAAGCTCATGTACTAATAAGTCTAGATTTCACTAAAGATTTCTATATTTATTCCTTTGCCTCTAATCATACAATAGCTTTTGTTCTAACTCAAAAGATAGATAAGTGTGATCACCCCATTAATTTCATGAGTAATAACCTTAAAAATGTTGATTTAAACTATTATTTGATTGACAAACAAGTGTTTTATTTAGTGAAGGTAGTAAATAAGTTTAGACACTATATTCTTAGGATTAAAGTACATGTAATCATGCCAGACCCTGCCACTAAGTTAATGTTGAGTTAGTGTGAACTTAGAAAGATAAGAGGTAAGTGGATGTCTATACTTAAAGAGTATGTTATTAAAATGAAGACTACCAAGTTGGTAAGGTACCAAGGTTTAATTCAATTAATTGCCAATACTAATCCCAAGTTAAGTTTTATATAGGTAGAGTAACAAAGTTTTCAATCTAATGATTGGTATGATCCCATTATTCATTTTCTAATCAATGATTAATTTACTTTAGGATTAATTAGAGATCAAAAGAGAGATTTAAGGATCAAGGGCATCCCATTTCCTTATCAAAGATGGGATATTTTACATAAATTACTTTGAAGGCATTTACCTAAGATGTGTCTCCAAGGAAGAAGCATTTGAGATCTTGAGCACTTTCCATGAGAAGTTAGGAAGTGGACACCCATCAGGAAGGACAATTTTACATAAAATCCTTAGGTTTGGCTAGTATTGTCCTACTGTCTTCAAAGATGGTTAAAAGTATGTGATAGAGTGTCATCAGTGCCAAGTTTTCAATACTAAAGATCCCAAGGCAGCCATACCATTGAAGCCAATCATGATTGATAAGCATTTTTCCCAATGGGGATTAGACTTTATGGAGGTCATCAAACCCAATTTATCATATGATCAAAAATATGTTCTAATCGATACTGACTACTACATAAGATGTACTAAAATAGTGGCAACTAAGTAGTTTAGGACTAAAGAAGTGATCAAATTCTTAGAGGAGAGCATATGTACACGGTTTGGCACACTAGTATCTCTAGTATATGATAATAGATCTATTTTTATATCCATTGAGATGATTGAGTGGGAATATGACAATAATAATATCCTCAATTTCTCATCAAACCATTACCCTCAAGGTAATGGAGTGTCAGAATCAACAAATAAGAACTCAATGAAAACCATAAATAAGTTTGTAGCTGATAAAAAAAGAATATGGTACACATTACTCAAGTATTTCCATTTGGGTAGATAGAACTAGAGTCAAGCAAGATCTTAAGACATCACCATTCTTGTTGGTATATGTTTAAGAACTTATATTTCCCATAACACCCAAGTTACCAATATACAAGTTTATGCAAGAGTACATGAAGGAGGATAAATAATTTTCAAGTTCAAGGTTGTTTGACATCATATAGATAGAGGATGCAAAAGAGGAAGATTTTGCCAATTTTAGAAGGCATCAAACCACAATGAAGAGATGGTTTGAAAAACATTCCAAAATAAAGGTGTTTCAATAAGGAGCCCTGGTTCTTCTTTGGGATAAAACCTCAAAACCAAAAGAAAATCATGGTAAGTTCATACATTTATATATAGGCCCATACCATATTGATGATATCTTGGGGGATAACACCTTCAAACTAAAAGACTTGAAAGGAGCAAAGTTTATGTTGCCAACCAATGGGCAATACCTAAAACATTACTTCTCTATTGTCCCACCTAAATTATTCATGGAATGAACTATAAGACTAGTTAGAGTTAGTATAGTTAGGCTTAGTTTATTTTCTTCTTTTCTTCTTTCCTTCTATCCCTTATTTGTATATAGTGCATGTATATAATTGTTTGCTTGTCTCCATGGCTTTCTATTTGTTTAATTTGTGTTTGGTATGTTTCCTTTTTCTCTAATTTTCTCTTTGCTTTAAATAAGTATTTTTCAAGACATTCCTCAGCCCAAAATACATTTAGATGCTCAAAAGGAACTCCATAGTTTAGGAATGCAAGTATGCCTTCTCAATAATTGGCCAATCATGGATTATTAAAATATGATCTAGATGTTATAGTTTGGAGAAACTAGTGAATGCTAATGGTTAGGATAATTGTTCTATGAGATTATAATCCTTATTATAATCTAATAATTCTTCTAAGAATGATTACACATGTAGGATGAAAGATTAAACTATTGAAGCATAGTCATGTTTGCACTTAATAAAAATCATTATCTAGGACAAAGTTTGCAACCAAGGATGATTATATAAAGACCAAACATTTGTCCAAATCCAAAAATCTAGATAACCTAGTTCCCAACCTTTGCTAGAAAGTCAAAATGATTTTAAAAATAGAAAAATAAGGGATTTATTATAAAATTCAAAAGATTTTTAAGAAAAGGTGATTCTAGTAATCTCCACCAAGGCTATGAATGCCTAGCTAGTAGTGGTGTAAGTCTTTGAGTTCATCTAAAGTTATCTTTGTCAGGGCTATGGATGCCTGGCTAGTACTAGAACAATGCCCAAGCCTTCCCTAAGCTAAAGCATGATATTTAATGCACATATAAATATGTTATAAGTTAGTGTTGATGGTTAAAGTCATAAAATTTGGAAGTTATTCCCTATATCTCATGGAAAATAGTAAGTGGAATCAAAAGACACACACAACATGACTAAGTTTTGATGTTTGATCTTAATTATGCATGTGTAAGACTTGTTTTAACCATGGATTGATTTTAATAATGGTACTTGACCAAATAGAATGAATAAACAAATTATTATTCTAAACCAGAGTCTTTGAATGCTAACATATTACTATGTTTCCCCCAAAAATTCACCATTTGTTGAGTTCAACATACCCCCATTTTTGAAAAATGGAGACCCTTGTTTTAAATTTTGAAAGATTATGTTTTAAATTGGAAATTCATTTGATTAGAGTAACACTAGCATGTTTTTATATTATATTTATTTTAAGATCATCCACACATGGATCTTATTTAGCTTAAATGACATATTTTTGTTTGATCCTTATCTTATTTTCCCTAAGGTTCTTCTTATGTTTACAGGTTGTAGATTTGATGGAGTCTTAACATTGTGAACAATGTCTAGGGTTCTGAACTCTAATGATAAACTGACCCTTTGATTAGTCATTGGTTCTTAAGTAGCAAGTTAAATTCACATCTAAAAATCTTAAAACCCTTGGTCTAATTGCTTTAGTTCAAAACCTTTTGAATTGAATTCATATTTTATATAGGAATAATTTGTGTGAGAGAAATTAATTATGTCATAAACTTAGCTTAATTTTTATCCTAATGTTTATTCATGTTTATCAACATGAACAAACTGAGTCTATAAATTTATAATAATTCCTTTATATCCCAAGGCCCCTTATCCTTTTATCTTCACATGTTATAACTAATGTAGGGTCCCATTTGTTATGTTCCAAGCTTAGCCTAAAATCATTATCCTGAAGTTCTAATTGTATGTATTAATATAATAAAACAACTAAGATAAAACTCTATGCCATGTCTTTTTATCATTCAAGGAGTCCCCCTTATTATGTTTTATAACTTAGACCAAAATTTTTATCCTAAGGTTCTATTGTGTTTACAACATGAATAAAACCTTAGTCAAAAATATTTAACCTAAGTTCTTTATATTCCTCGAGCCTGACTTTGTTTTGTTTTGTTGACTACAGGATCAATGGTACACATTTTCCCAAGAAAGATTGATCTAATGGCATGTGTTAAGTCAAAAATTCAATATATCCCCAAAACAAATGATATGGTGACAAGTGTCACCATTGTGTCTACCAAATATCCAATGGTACATATCAAAAGATGATCTAACAAATAATGATTGATTAGCTGTAGATGATCCAATAATGAAAGATCAATGTTAAAAATTAAAAGGAACTTATATCTAGCATGAAGATGACAAGTATCAAGCCCATAAAGGATTATTAAAGCTTGAGTATGTCCCCAAATATTGATGGTACATGGATGAGTGTATACATTTTGATCAATGGTGTGTATTGAGTCAAAAATTCAACAAAGATCCAAATGAATGAGAAGGTGACAAGTGTCACCATCATAAAAACCCTACTAAAGATCTAACAGTAAGTGGAGTAATGGATAGAAAAGGATTAATAGAGCACATTGTTTTGGGTAAACAACATCTAATGATGCATAATAAAAGTTTAAAAATCAAAAGCCACCACAAAGATGACACGTGGTATAATCACATGACATGAATTGAATCCTAAGCATCTTCTAAATATCAATCGTTTATGTCTCACATACACATCCAATCAATAGCTCATGGAGAAAATAACATGATCTGATTGATCAAGATCAATGGAGTGTATTTCATCTAGGTGAGGATGATCCAATAGTGTGAGATCAATGTTGAAATTTCAATAAATCTAAAACCAATGTAACAGTGAAAAGTATCATGACCTTAAGGAATATGATAAAGTGGCCAATGGCATTCAATCCCTCAGATCAAGATCAATGGCTTACACTGATCCATGCAAAAAAATCTAATAGTGCAAAATAAAAAGAATTTTCAAAAGGTAACGGTCATATATCAAAACCAAATTAATAAGCTACATGCCATGGAGATTCCATGATGATGCCACATAAGAAATACATGAAAATTTTGAATATTTTATGGACTTCCAAAAGGAAAAGGTATAAATACCTGATCCAAATAAAATCTAAGGCATAAAGCTCACCATTTGAACTAGTTACCACCATTAAGTCACTGAGAATACCTATTACACATTTTTGACCCCACATACCAAGCTTGTAATTAGATGGATTAGGTTGCTAATAGATAATAAAAGGAATAAATGTTCTATATGGAATGAGTGGACTAAAGATATCATGTAACTTGCAAAGATTTTGAAACACTTTATGTCCACTTAAAATTTAATTTTTCTAATTTAGGAGAATAGGTTTCATGGTGATCAGTACATTTAGAGTCATGGATAGGCTTTCATAATCCTTAGGATCTCATTCAATTCTTGTAAATTCATTTAAAATGTCAAGCATAAGCCTAAGTGAGGTAGACCATGACTAGGACATTGTATAGGAATGAACAAACTAGTTCACTTACATTTTTTATAAGTCCACTCAAAAATCATCACCGACGAATATATTACATCATCATGGAGTTATTCATGCTAGGAACATGATATGCAAGTTTCATGTATGTGTGAGCTTTTTATATTAGGTTATGGATCTTAAAATTTAGACCTACAGAGTAAGATGTTCATGTGAGTATCAAGTTTGAGCTCTGTAAAGTGACCATTTGGGTTCAAAAGGCCTTTAATAATTTTAAATTTTATCAAGATCTAATGGTTTACATGAGCTCACATACTAACACATTTTATCTAATATTTAACATGAGATTCAAATGAGTCAAAAGGTCCCTAGGTCAAATCCCTTAAAAATATACAAGTTCAATAAGATTTGATGGTGTGTATCAATTAGACAGAGATCTAACGATGTGAGTTTGACTAATAAGAAAGTGGGTCTAGGTAAATCAATGATTAATGATACTTCATACATTATGATCCAATGGTGTGAGATGATTCAAAAGGTTAAGGAGCTTGAGAGGCCACCATATAGTGTAAAGTAATAGACTGATAGTGGATCTAGAGTGCAAATGTAGGGCTACTAATTGGCACTAACTTGGTTAGATTTGACAAGTCAAGGGCAGATCAATGGTTCTCACTCAATCATATAAATTAGGATCAATGATGTAAGTAAAATTCAATATGTCAATATTCTAAGTCATGATTGATAACCAATTAAAACAAAGGTCAAACTTGAGAACCAATTTTTGATGGAATCAAACATATGTCTTACAGGGTAATTCTAACACCATTAAATCTCATTCAAGCACCATTAAAAGGCCATAGCTATGTATTTAGGTATAAATAATATAAATTGATGCCATTAAGGTTAAATATAGACTTTTGAATTTTTGTAGCATACAGGATCCATTCTATGACTATGTCTACCATTCTTTAAAGGAGACCTATACATAATAAGCCC
>JARHVA010008989.1:382500-386949 GCA_037957365.1 Torreya grandis | reverse complement strand
CCTTGTACATGAAATTTTATAATTATATAAGTCATCATTATAAATGAGAACACAACATACAGTCCATATATAATCCCTTCATTTCATCTAAGTTACCAATCAGTAAGAATCAATAACACAAATTTTGTGGACATATAACTAAGGCTAAAATAATGATTATGTCACAGTAACGCACAATTTGCATAGAATTAACCAACATCGCCTACCTCACAAGATATTCCTCTTGGAATCATTTACTTTTGATAAATCTCCTTCTTTTGCTTATCTCTCCCTTCTTCTCCATGTTCCATTGTTCTCACTCTCTCACTCATTTTCCTTTTCACCCCTCTATTCTCCTCTCCTTCCTTTATGTCATTCCCACTCTCTTCCTTTTTATTTCATTTTACAAAACATTATGAATTTTATTTAAAGCTTGTCTTTTCTCTTTTATTTCTTTTATTCAAATATTTTTCCTTTTTTATATTCTTTTTATTTATTTATTTTTTCCTTATATATATATATATATATATATACACTAATTAGAACATAATGAATTTATTTTATTCCTTGTAAGATGTTTTATTTATATATATTTCTAATGAATTAATAATAATATGTTTTAATAATAATAATAAGACAATTATAAATTCAATTATTTTCCTTTATTGAAATGGAAAGTTGCACACTAAAACACCAATCCTAATTATAACAATGTATAGTTGTGTTATTTCTACATTGTATAGATTATCCACATCTTTTGTTATCTACACATATTAAGGACTTTAAGCCAAATAACGATATTCGTGAATATCATAAATATAATTGGTTATCATTTCAGAGACATGGGGGTTACTCTACATATGTTAGTAACCCAATACTACCTATGCAAATTTACATTCTCAAAAACATTAATAATTATTACTATAATAGCATAACATAATCAGATTGAAAAATTAGACATTTAGACCCACTCATAATGTCCACAATGCAATCACACATGATTTATTCCACATACAAATATTAAAATAAACACACACACACACACACACACACACACACACACACACACACACACACACACACACACACAATTATCTAAACGTAGATACCATAAAGAACATACTAATGCAACCATTCAAACTATACATATAATGACTGACATTAATGTGGTGTGTAAAAGGGTTATATCCATTCCTCTTTCATCCCCCAATTCCTCCATCTATGTCACCCTCTACAATGATTCTCTTCATCTGTCATTTTCTAAGGAATGAATCTCTCATGCATCCAACTCACAACAAGAAGGTAGTTAGTCCATAACATCATGACATATATATCATAAAATAATACAAAAAATAATAAATTAACATGATCATGATGTAAATAATATACAATATAGCTATCTCATATCAATGCATCCATGAAATTAAATCAACATACCACTTCCCCATACCAACAAATGACCTATAGCTTAATAATAATCAAATCAAATTATCAACTCTAGAAAATACATAGATAATCAAATAAATTTCCTTAGCGAGAAATTAAGATATAACATCCTTTCCACCTAAACTTGGTCATCATCTCGATGACACTTATTCAAACATAAGTTCTGAATCAAAAACATTATTCAACATAAAAATAACATAGTATGAAGTATCAAATCAAGCAAATAAATGTCTATAAAATCATTTGTAGAACTCATCATTGTCCTCCCAAGTAGAATTATCCTCGTAGAATTTGTCCCACAAGACCTTTCACTATTACATATCCCTATTATTAAAATAAAATTTGTGAGTATCAATGACTCTGATTGGTTCTATGATGACCACCCAGGGTCTAGAACCTTGCAAAGCATTCTAATATAACAAATGTGAAGGATTAGCTATAATTTTTAGGATAAGAAACATCAAATACATTATGTAATAGATCTATGGATGGTGTCAATGCAAGCCTAAATGCTATGGTATTGACCACTTCTAACATCTTGAAAGGTCCCACATATCTTGGTGATAATTTCAATGAGTTCCTAAATTTAATATTCAAACATAAACACATGAAATAATCAAAAAATCCAAAAATAAATGGCCAAGGAGAGTTCCACAAATCCTTCTATCCCATACACACAACTCTTTAACCTAGAGATTGTTTTTCTAATTTTTGAGAAAAGTGTTTAAAGAGCCTAGCAAGAATAATGTGTATAAGTCAATACCATTTCTACTCCATATAACTCTTGATAAGTATGACATGTCAATATTTTAGCTACTACACATTTCTCCTAATAAGTATAACAATGAATAAGAACTATAAATAATACATTTACAACATATAGAAAATTAGGGAATAAACATTCCTTATTATACATGCATATAGCTATACAATTAGATTTGATAAGTCTCCCTTTCCAAATCTTGGATTCAACAATATCCCCTTATTGGATCTAACTCAATAACTATTGATTCAATGTGAGACTTATTGGGATCCACTTCTATTTCTTAATACTCATGTTCTTAATTCACCACTCACCCCTTAGGTCTCCATGACTTAATGATCTCCAAAATGTGTACATAGATCACTGAATCATAAATTCATACTAACAGCTCCTAGATTGAAAATATATATGTTGAATAATTCAAGATGTATCAATATCCATCATAGTAAAAATCATAAAAACATTCCTTAATTGCATTAAGTTGCCATTATCCAACATAACTAGTATCAAATTTCACAGCTTAACCCATCTCTGTTATACTCATAGTTAAGAAGAATAAATGTTAAAATTAACATAACAAACAAAGCACAAGGATCACACCATTCTTAAAACATTATAAATATAATAAGAGAGACAATTCATCCTTGATTTATCTAGTAGTTACATAACAAGTTATAAGCTTATCTCAACCCCTTAGACTAACATGATGTTTTTCTGCACATATCATTTCATACTCACTCTAGGTGAAAGGTATATAAATGACTCATAAAAAAAACATGTTTTAATCAAGATGAGAATAATACCAATCTAATAAAGGGTGAATTATAATGTAATGATTATAATTAAATTATAAATCTTAATCCATAACCAATATAAATTCAAGGTTCACCACTCCACATGGTCAAAGTTCATAAGTATAGATAAAGTATCACTGAAAAGTGTGACTCTAAAAAGCCACAAGTGGAAAGTAGTGAACTAACATCTCAACAAAAATATTCTTAAATACCCTCACGTGATATGAGTAAATCATTGCAACCTAAGTTTCCAAAATCATTACACACTTACCAAACATGTGAGTGTAGTATCACAACCTATTTCTAAAACTAGAACAAAAAATGTTAACCACATAAATGCATCAATTCATTACCTTCCTACAAATTCTATATCAAAAATAAGTATAAGGCATTATCCCATGAACTCTAGGTAATATGGTCAGAATAACATTTTAGAATCAAGTTTAAAATGAAGGGAACACTTAATCAACATCATGAAAATATTGAATCTACTTAGTGGGCTTATAATGATGTGAAAGGAGGGTGAGAGAGTAAAAAATCACCTCTTCTTAATCCACATAAACATATGGGGTGCCAATCCATGAGCAATTTCTTAATACATACAAGTCCTACACTATACTATAAAGAGAATTCCCATCATAATAGGTGATGCCAATCCATAAGAAATCTTTTACGATTACCTCACCTAGGATTAATGTACCTAAGACACAAAACTTTATCTAAAATACACATTTTCTTAAGTGATAATAATCACCTATTTTTGGAACACTCATAATACAAAAAACACAAGTCATGAAGATGACTTGATTACCAAGTATATATGTAATCATTCTCTAGTTGTTCAATCTAGGTGATAAAAAATATTATAGGAATCTCTTGTTTATGACTCATGAAAAATGTTATGCACTTACCCACCCAAACATTGTATATAGCCATCACCATTCAGACACTCAATAAACTAACCCTTTAGCAACTCTAAGAGGGTATGATTTCTCCTAAGGATACACACTCATTGTATGACAAAACATTTGAAGGAATCAACTATCAATCCTCATCACTTCATAAAATAGGTCACATATGACTATCTCTTATCCTTTATAGAATTTCCTTCTATTATCATGTTATTCCACACATTAGATGATTTAGTTAAAAAGGTTATTAGGAAAATCAGACCAATAATCATGGATGTCTATTACCTAAAATAGCCATCAAGACATACATAAGTATCTACTAAATCTCACAACAACAATCATGGTGTAGCATGATTTTTGTATCGAGGCACTATAAGTCAAAAAATACACTTTACTTAACTAGTACAATATTACATGTCAAGTAGGTTATCCACACTTGGGTACAACATGTTGTATCTAATGATGTAACAATAAAATAAAATATAGTCTCACTTAGGTTGATATCAACTAAAACACTACTTTAGTGACCTCAGAGTTGTTTCAAATCTTGAAATAA
>JARHVA010008989.1:372500-377500 GCA_037957365.1 Torreya grandis | reverse complement strand
TCTTTTCTCTTTTATTTCTTTTATTAAAGGATTTTTCTTTTTCTTTTTTTTTTTTTTATAATTTTTTATTTTTTCCTAAATATATACTTTTAGTAATTAAAACATAAAGGTTTTTATTTGTTTTATTCCTTGTATGATGTTATATTTATATATATTTATAAAAAATTAATAATAATATGATCTAATACTAAGACCACAATTATTATTTCAATTATGTTCCTTTATTGTAATTTAAAGTCACACACTAAACCACCAATCGTAATTATAATAATATACTATTATGTTTATTAATACATTATATTATTATTTACGTATCTTGTTATATATACCTATTAAGGCATTTAAGCCAAATAATGATATTCCCAATATCATAAAGTTAATTGGTTAACATTTCAGAGACATGGGGGTTAGTCTACATGTGGTAGTAAACTCAATATTACCTATTCAAATATACATTCTTAGAAACATTAATAATTATGACTATAGTAACATAACATAATCATATTGAAACATTATACATTTATACCTTCTCTAATATCCACAATGCAATCACACATAATTTATTCCACATACAAATATTAAACCAAACTAACACACATACATATATAATTATCTAAATGTAGATAACATAAAGAACATACTAATGTAACCATTCAAACTATGCATACAATGAGTGCCACTAACATGGTGTGTGCAATTGTTCTAGTTATTCCTCTATTATCCTCCAATACCCCATATACATCACCCTCTATAATGATTCTCTCCCTTCATCATGATTTCAAGGATGAATATTTCTTGTGCCCAACTCATGACAAGAATGTAGTTTATTCCATGACATGTGTATCATAAAATACTATTGAAATAATAAATCAACATGATCATAATGTAAAGAATATGTAATACAACTATCTCATATCAATTCATCCATGAAATCAAAGTAACATACCACTACCCCATAATAGCATATGACTTACATCTTAGTAAGTAATAATTAGATCAAATTATCAAGTATCTAAAATCCATGAATAATCAAATAAATTTGTTTAGCAAGAAATCAGGATGTAACAGATTATAATGAAAATGGATAATAATATATTAAGAATTAAATTTGATATTAGATTGGATTATAAATATAATCATATTTTTTGGGTTTTAATGAGTCCTTGAAATGCGATGGTGTGAAAATTGAAGAGAATAAATTTTGAAGGGATGTTATTGGCACAATGTAATTGAGTGGTAGGTAAGGATATAAGTACTTGTTTAGGCTGTACATCTCTTCAACACTTTAACAAAAGCATCACACTTTTTGTTTATTTGTATGTCATAGTCTATTTTATTAATGAAATCAAATTAATTAATTTATGTCTGCCACCACTCCATAAATTGAAAGAACCATTTCTCTAATAAATTATGTACAACTAAAAAAATACTATTGATGCATCTCGCAAAGATAGAAACTACAATACCTATTTATATAGTAAGTTATTTTCATTTAGTAAAGAATTATTAGTCTTAACCCTTATATAATTTGCTATGAATCTAGTTAATAAAATTTGTCTAGATAATAAAAAAGATGGCTTATTCTATTTCTTAATTAAAAAACATTATTAAGAATGTTCACAAACAAATGTTAGAAGCATCTATGACAAATTACTTCATAGATTTTTAGGATTTTTTTGTTATTTTATATAATAATAATCATTCATAGGTTATACAAAATGTGTACATGAAATTCCTAATATTTTCCAAATTTCTATGGGAACCCATAGTTAATTATGAATTGTAATGATATTGAGATCAATTTCCTCAAATTTTTGTGTAATCCTATAGAAATGTTTCACGCTGTAAAAATATAAAATATATTCCAATTAATTTAGAATTATAATGATCTTGATCAATTTCACATCAAATGAGTCCTCTTGTAATTCTTTTATGTAGAGCACCCAATGTGTTAAAATTACATTTTTTAGCTAACTCTAAGTAGGACATTTTACTTGTTCATGGGAAATTATCACTAACAGATGTGTTCTCCTTATCACTCATGATTGGAATTTAATAATCATGGGCATCTTTTTATTCTTGTGTTCTATAAAAACAACCATGGTGGATAGTGGTTAGGGTTTGGTAGTCCATTAAAGGATATTGTATGCAATAGAAATAAGAGAGATCTACAACTTATCCTACTCAGTAATATCCAAGATCAGAGAAGTTAATCAACTAACAAGATGTTAGCATTACTTTGTTATATTGTAGTCATGACCAATTATGGATCTACTAAACCTAACTAAGATATCTCTTATTGTACAATACCAAAGGAGAGGTTTCCAAGGCCTCTAGTCAAATAGCATTCTTTAGTAACCCTAGATAGGTATTGTAATATGATAAATGGAAATTAACTAATCTACTAAATGAACAAATAAGTTAATATAGTAAATGAGTATATGATTTAATCTAGTGATCCCAAAATATTTTGGCATAAAAAAAGGAAAATAAAAATATAACAAATAAATATAATTATATTCGAGACAATATATAAGTAATTTAAGCAAGGAGAGATACAATTCAATGGATTAGTTAAGTAATATATACCTATACAAAGGATCATTTTAGATAATATAGACTTATGACTCTTAAATGGAATAGAAATAATGTTTCAAAAAGAATAATTTCATATAATATAAATAAATTAAACTATGAGTATGGTAATAATTTAGATCTATTACCCATATATTATATTGGAGAGAATTTAAAACTTGAAAAATTTAAATAATTAAGACTTATTTATTATATTTTTTATTATATTTGGATTTGTATTGAGTCCAAATTAGTTTTAATAGTCCCTATATAAATGAAGAGTTATGAATACTTACTGTATTAGATTAAAACTATTGTGCCTCAATCTCTCCCTTCGGCAACAGTATTTTTCAAGAGGTTGTTGTGGTTTGTAAGGATCACAAGGATAGATCAAATCTAGGCTACAAGGCTTCTCATATGCATCCAGGACCTCTAAAAAATGAATGCTACTAAGCTAAGGCAAAATTCTAAGCAATTAAATCCTTAAATGATATTATAAATAGATTTTTGAGCTTTAATGATGAAAAATTGAATGATCATATATTTAGAGTTGAAGTGAAAAGGACATGTATAGGCAAGGGTTTACTGTAAAGCCTCCTAAGAATTCATTGGATAAGGTCAACTAGGGTGACATTGTTTGGTGGGAAAAAGAACCATTAGGCCTTGAAATAGGTTAGTTGGGCTGATGGAGTTTCATAACATGTGCTTAATCCCTAACAAGGTCAAACATGCTGACAAAGTAGGAAAATGAAAAACAATGAGTGTGTTTCTAGTTAGGGGGATATTTTAGAAGGTGCATTTCTTAGATTAATGTATGAGCAGGTTTTAATGTATTGAAGAGTTGTATAAAATTATCTTGTAGTTTTTTTATGTAATGGTATAGGGACCAAAAATTCTATGAAAAAATAAAAGTCTGCCAACCCCTTTCTTGGTGCTCCCTTTAAGGTGTGCACTAAGAGATATTGAGACTCAATAGGTTCCTACAAGAGAGAAAGCATTAATAAATGATAAATTTAAAAATATTATGTGTATGCATATGCCCCATCAAATCTCATCATGTGTCACATAGTTATAAAATGGGATGGTGCTTCAATAAAGAAAATAATAATGCATAACATTCAGGTAATAAATTATAGGAAATATCAAGAAATAAATGAAAGTAAATAATTGGAAAATACATATGTTCACTTACCTTTTATAATTTAAGTTGTATGAGAATAAAGTTGAGGTGTTCAATGTGGAAAATATTAAGCAGACCTAAAAAATAAAATAAATTTTGAAAATTTTGCAAAAAAGTGGGTTAAATATAGAAAAATTATATACATTGTCAAGATTTTAGAACATTTTATAGTTTGGAAAAAGAGATTATAGAAACATAGTTATGATCAAAACACTAATTTTTGTGTACATAATTGGTAGATAAACTATTTGTAAGCTTGAAATATAAATAGTAATTTTAACTATTCATTTATGAATTTACTATTTTGAGAATCTAGAGCTCTATGTGACCAAAAAGAGTGACGAGAGAGACTATGGCATGGAAATAAGAAGAAAATAATTGAATGGGATTGTTTAGGTCAACTTAGTTAAAATTTAATAGGATAATGAAGGTGGTATATTACATAGAAACACACTAATATAGTGTGGCATTAGCTAACCAAGTATGTATAGACATGATGATGTCGTTGAATATTCTATATCAAACTGATGGCTTACATCTTGTATGATACAATGATTTATGTAGGTGGCTGATCTATTTTTAAGATGCAGCCAACTTTGTATAAAATAGCCAATGTTGTAGGATTTCATGGACAACTTCATATTTAGTGGCTGATATAATTACGTTAGCTCCCCAAAAAATAGTTGATTTGATTTGAAGTTAAAATGTGGCTGACAGAGTTAGATATATGGCTGACTTATTATAGAGTTAAATTTGGCTGTCATAGTTAGATACAAGGTTGAATTAGTATAAAAGTTTGTTTTTAGATGGCATAGTTAGTTATGTGGACAATGTAGTATAAAATGTGGATAAAATGTCAAAATAGGTTTATGAAGTAATTAATTTTGATGTAAATGCATGTATTATTAGTTTTTATAATGTAATTTGATTATTATCTGATGTCAGGGGTCAATACATGATGTGTTATTTGATACTATATAGAGGCAATTAAGAATTTGGAATTTAATAGATGCATTGTGGTTAATAGAATTATTATAGATATTGACAATAGATGATTTATATGGTTAACATTATTGGGATTTAGAGGGATCATGTAGATGAATTATATCTCATTAAGTGTTGCCTTAGTTGACATGTTCTTAGGAAGATGGGAGAGTCTAACCAACACTTTCAGGTGGGTGGTGGATGGGGATACCATTAAGGTGGGTATTACCTTAAAATATGTCAATGTAATTCTTGGACTTCC
>JARHVA010008989.1:342500-367500 GCA_037957365.1 Torreya grandis | reverse complement strand
TGCACCCAAATGGACATAGGTTTTATCATGAGGCCAATTATGGAGTTTGAGCTTTGACTAGGAATTGGAGATGTGCTAAGATATGAATCACATCTTTTGGTGTGATTTTTGACTTTTGAAATTTTAATTTTTCCTTTTATAATCACCTTTTAAATGATTTGAATTTTAACTTTTTATGGATTTTTCTCTCCATACATATTTAGAATAACCAAACATCAATGATGAAAGAGACAAACATAGATAAGATTTAGGATTTGGTTATATGATACAAAATACATAGAGATTTTGTTATGTTACTAAATAATTATTTCTACCTATAAGTAAGTATGTGATCTCAATTCTAACCATATGCATTCTTAACATGAAGGGAAGATAATGGGAAAATGGAGATCAAAAATATCTATGTATATAGTAATATAATGAGAAATATGTTTTGTAACTAATCATATGGTAAATATAGGATATTAAATGGGTGTGGATTTAGAACCATGTCATAATAATAGCTACCTTTATTTAAATAAAATTACATAACATACATAAAAGAGAAACCATCCTAAATATAATAGGGGATAAATAAATGATAATGAAATTAGTCTGTGAAACATTTCAAAATTATAAATAAAACATAAAATCCATAAATGCTCAAAAATCAAATCCAAATCATATGAAACTATGATAAATAATGTGACAGAACACCATGATGTGTAAAAAATACTAATAAATCTCATGATAAATATCATATACAACATCTGATACATCCTTGCATGACTGTATTTTTACTTTAATCAAAGTCTCATCAATATTTGGAGATATTTGTGAAAAGACTTCATTGCACATTTTTATATTGAAAAGTGGGTATTTTATAATAAGAATGATGCTCATGGTGCAGTTCTTTTAATTATTACTTAATGGAAGGAACATATGTCAATTGTGATGAATATCCTTAGATCTATGAGTAAATGTGCATTCTGGAGAAGGTTGATCCTTTATCTACAAACATCATGGAGAATGTGGTTGAGTTGGTAAAGGTGTAAGACATGAAAAATCAATAAAATTATGTTGTATCACTTGAAATCTATCTATATGGCATTTATTACACTGATGCTACATAAATTAAATCTCCTCATACTTAGGAAGGTATTATAGAAGTATCTTAGGAGGTGGTAGGCTCCAATATGTAGACTATGCCTTATTTGGATGAAGTGTATCAATGTAATATAGAATCTATTGGTAGTGAGTAGAAGATTTTTTACATGTACCATGAAATTAATGATTGATTATGTGTTCCTTCTATAGGAGTAGATTGTGCAAGTAAGATATTTGTAGTGGAAGTAGGGCCTACGACTTACTACTAGTAATGTACATGAAAATCCTTGGCCCAATAAACAAGAACTCTATGGATCTCACAATATGTTTCATCTACCCATCATGATGGTATAGGTTCAACCATAGTAAAATCTAGTATGCCATAAAAATAAGAGGATAAATTGGAATAGGATCATGACTAGCCTAGGTTTAATCACAAGATTAGGTCACAATGGGTCAATGTAGTGTATCCAACATATTTGAAATAATTAAAATATAAGGGTTATAGTGGTGGAATAATAATTAATGGGGGATGAATTAGTCTTCAAAACTTTCATTCAATTCCATTTAACATTCAGGAGCCATTCATACAAACATATAGATCAATCAAAGCACATCAAACATGAAATAAAAGAACACATCCCATATATGGTAAACCCTCAAGGGTAATAAAACTAACTAATATATAAAATGGAATACCTTCCTATTAAAAAAACCAAATTTAGTGAAGCACCAAATCCACATAGAGAACCAACCCCAACTAGCCAAGCACCCACTCTCAAGGAGCCACCAACCCCCTATATTATTCAACACCAAATAATACAATTAATTTATTTGATCAAATTTATAACACCTTGTTTGTCACACAACATATTATGATAACTTTCTTTACCTCTTCACACTCTTTAATGCTCTCAAACTTCCTTCTAGGCCTCTTCTCTCAACTACGTCTCTTCACGATTGATTATGTCATAATACCTTGATTTTCATACTCAGACCTTATATTAGATATTCATGATATTCCCTCTACTATATTTTTATTTTATATAAGACCTAATTCCACTCAAGGACCTTATATCTCATTCTCTCCTCTCTCCAATCATATAACTCACCTACATAATCCTAATATGCCTTGTTTATATACACAACTTATGAGCACACACCTCTTGTTTGGAAAAAATCACTTAACCACTTAGATTTATACTTCAATAGATATTAACACATGTTATCAACAATAATCAATTACACAAATCAATCAATGACACCTTTATTAGGCCTTATCCTCCTTTAGGCCTTATGGAGACCTAATAGGCCTTCTTTAGAAACACGTTACACTTTACCTTCCTTGAAACACTTTAAAAATCCAAAAATTGTATGAAAATATCATATAAAAATCAAATATACCTTATAAAATATCCTTTGATCATGATGACACCTTTTAATTATAACAACCATTTGAAACACTCCATTAGTACTGTTCATATTAGGCCTTTAAACACACAAAAAAGTTTGTCTTGAACAACCTAAGTTAACACATAATTTAGCCACACAACCATGATAATAAATAACTTATAAATAACATAAAATACCTTATAAATATCACTATATTAATTAGACACTTAACATTAGGGCATAGATCCTCAAACTCAACACCACAACTTGCTTACTTAGAATTACCAAGACTGTAAAAAACATAGTCATGACATATTGACCTTCTAAAAACTATATACAACTTTAAAATAATTATAAAGTATGAAAATTATCATATGACATATATATACCATCTTAAAATTAAACATCATATGGTTTAGTGTAAACTATTGGTTTTATAGACTAATTTGTTGACCTAACTATAAACAGCCCTCACTGAGTCAGACAATCCATTTTGGATTCAATGTTTTCACCACTATAATTTAATTCCAATATATCTACCAAGAATAAATAAGACATGAAAAAATATTAATATATTTTTATCCATCATTCTACCATCAAAACATAACAAAAACTAGCTTCTCACACTCCCTGGGTTTTGCACTATTTGAAGCATTAAGCCTGCTAATGACTAGCTTACTTGGATCACCAACTTAGATCACTTAAGGAATAGAACCTATCTAGTAAAATTCATGGACATGAAAAATTATTCTCTACCTTATTCCTCCATATACTTTCTTACTATGTCTAATGTAACTTTTAACTTTTACAATACATTCTTCAAAAATAAGCATGTAACTCAACATTTTCTCTCTCCTCTCTCTAATTATTACCACCTAGAGCTACTTAAGAGAGTATATTATAAGATATAATAGCTTACCTAAGAAATTAAATCCATCTTTATCACTTTTGAGCAACATATTCAACCTCAAGTCTTCATTAGGGTTCTAAGAGGGTTTAAATTAATTTCCACTCTTAACTATCATTCATAAAACATAGCCCCTCAATAAAAAAACTAATGCCTAAAATTTTGAGATAGGACCCTTATCCATATAAAATTAATTTATTATATTACCATGAAATTTTTTGATGAACTAATGATCACAATAAAAACCTTTTTGGGTTGAGAACCCTTCATTCTACATAGTTAAGAGACCTCTAAACAACTTTTCTTGCCTTTTCCTTCACACTATGAAATCAAAATACATTAAAAAACTTGAAACAACATACCTCACATATAACAATGATTAAATGATCTCAAAAAAATTTAAATATGATCATGACCCCTCATTAGGCAACTATCTCTCCTTTCTCTCTAGACCTTAACTGACAAATGACATTAGGCCTTAAAATGACCTTCATGCATCTTTTCATGAAATCTCTACACATCAATATCATACTAAACCTCTCACTCTCATTAAATACAACATATATTATGCTTAAACATTTTCATACATCCATCACATGCCTAGACAATAGATCATTATACCTAATTATTATAGGCAAGGTTTAAGAGAGGTATAGATGCAGACCTAGACTGAAGGTCCTACCCCTATAATCTCACCATAAAACTCTCATGAGTGTTCCAAGGACTCACATACATGCTCAAATAGCATTCAAAACCTCTCATATTCTTGATTTCACTCACCTCATCATGCCACCATCTAATACCTCTACCATGCCATGACTAGACTCAAGATTCTAATGTACTTGATGCCTTGATCTATTACTTCCATGTCATGACCTCAAAAAAACATAAAATAAGTAGATATAAGACATCACACAAGACTCATATGACTAAACCATTCTCTTTATAATGACAAAAATCTTCCACATCCTCATACAGACCTAAAACCACATGACCATGCTTCATAAGACCAGACATCTTTATTCCATGCACCTGAACACCTTAGACACCTTAAATTGTGCCTTCATGAAACCATAATACATTAGTTTCCATAAAATTATCTCTTTTCTTAGAATTATCTCTTGGCTACAAATTTTTTCTTTCCTTCAAATTCTTTCTTGCCTTCAAATTCTCTCTTTCCTTGAAGTTATCTATTGCCTTCATATGCATCTTGTCACATAGATTCCTATTAAGAAATTAGTTATCTTTAAACATATTCCATAATTAATATGCACTCATCTCACCAATCCACCATAATCATACCTTCTCATAAGGTCTCTTCATGCCATGAATAGGCTTAGGCTACTTAAGAAGTTGACCTCAAAGACCTTCTACCTATGCATTTGTCAATAATGGAAACAAGATAACAATAATCATAACCACTGCAATACTCTCTTTCACACTACATACCTTCAACACTCATAATTTTGTCAAAACACACAACTCCAACTGGCCTTTCTCATAATGACATTATTTTGGACCTACTTTTTATCATACCTTCACAAGAACCTTGAATGATAACACTGAAAACTTCAAGGTAACCTGAACCTCAATGAGCACTCATCATGCACCTTTACTAGATGAACCTTGACATCAATGACATCAACCTTGAAATAAATGAAATTAACCTTAAAATCAATGATGATAAATGCCAACAAACTCCCCCTTTTTAATTTTTGAAAAAAATACTACAACCTAATCATTTTCATATCCCCATTCTGGTCTTTCTCCCCCTTTGACATTAATGACAAAGGGTCTTCTAGATTTTACCATCTGATCCATAGACCTTAAGAAACCATGCTTCTTATGAATTCCACCTAACTATCTTGACACTTAAAAAAATAGAGATATAAATTTCCCCTTGAGATGATGCTTCTCCTCATAGACACTAGATGACAACTAATCTCAAAAACTGATCATTCTCTCAAAAAGATACATCTCCCTCTAGTATTCAATCTCCTAGAACTAGATCTTTTCTCCAACTAACTCCATGCATACCTCTTTTATAATATCAAAGGCAACCACTCTCTTGAAAAATAACTCAAAGCTACCAACCTTCTCCTTAGACCAAAATATCTTCTTCAAATGAACTAAGAACTCAAGATTACTTTCCTTCCTTAACATGAATGAAGAAGATCAAACTCTTGATCATTCACTAGTCTACCACACTCTTGACACCAACTGTAGAACTAGGGACTTCCCCTTTTATCTTCATATCTTTCAAACCATATGAATCAATATAACTCATAAACCATCCTAAACTACATCTAATCATATTCATACCAAAACCAAATCTTAAATCGAGTTTAGTTATCAACTAATAGAATCAAAAATAGATACTTGCTTACCTCTCATATACCAATTGAATACTTTTTGACCTTATAATCCTGATTTAAACCTAATATCTCTCATTATCCTACCTACTAACATCAAACCTTAGATCTACCAATCTCCTTGAACTCTTAGACTACTCACAATAATGTAAAAGGAAATCTGAAAATGAATCATGTATCAAATTATACATTCCATACCATGGATCCTCATGAACTAATATTTATAAATAATGATCATACTAACCAAAATTCCCTTCACCTTGTCATATACATACAATATAAAAATAACATAACTCATACCTTGAAACATAGGCAAATTGAAATCCTCTCAAAATGAATCTTTCTTTGACTAAAACCTCATACTTGTATAGATAGATGAGTGTCCCCATGAAGCTTAATGAATTCACCCCTTTTCATAAGACACTAAAACACCATGAACTTAGGAGATTCCCAAATCTCCAATCCACTCTTCTCATCCATATTACAATCATGAGACTGATTATCAATATTTAGAATTCACTTAGGCTTGATTGAAGCATTTGACTCATCCACCTTGTCATCCTTTTTTTCTTTGAATACCTTGTCAATATATGTAGATAACACATGTTCTTGACATTCCTTCACATCTAATCCATGATCTACCTTATAAAATAGTCCATTTTTACTAGTAGACTAATCATGACTCACATTGACTGTCTTTAGTTTCCATACAATTATTTGACCCTTCTCATGCACTGCTAGAGCTTCACATACCTTGTTATGTCTTAAGGGCCATCTAAGTCTATTAGGACAAAATATTGAAATGTGTCCCACATTATGAAAACTATAAAATAAATATTTCTCTTACCTCTTGATTGATCACTCCTTTTCCCATGGTCCCATGATAACTCATCCCTTAAGACTATTCTACAATCACTTGTTATGTGACCAAAGATATGACATGCAAAACAACAACCATTGAAATAATTAGAATACCTCATTACATTGGGCTATTTTATTGGTCTCTTCATGTTTACTTTAATTTTGGTTATCTTAACTTATTATAACTTCTCATGGCATATGATTATTGGAACAAAAGATAGTTTCTAGATCTCATTCAATCATGAAACTAAATTTGTCAAAGTTATTACCAATTTTTTATTTTATTAATGTGCCACCAATAATTCATTTAAAAACATGTTTATTATGTCATTAAAAAAAATGACTAACCTGATATATTATGGGACTAAGGTGTCACCCATATATACTAATGTTAATTACCACAATAATTCCATGGTAAAAAAATTAATTTAATCATAATAGGACTTAATTTTTCCCACCTTGTCAAACAAAATTATTTTATTTTAGTTTACCACACTTTAGTCTTGTATGTATCCATTTTAGGGTTAAACATCTTATATTGGTTGGTTCTCTTGGCCTTAATTTCCAATGAGTTGGAAAATACCAGTTTTAAACATGGCTTGGTATTTGAATGATTAGATAGGTTTAGGTTAGGTTGGGATTGATATTATAGGAAGAATGGCCTATGATTGGATAATGGTGGGGCATTGGGGAGCATGATTTTTCACACAAGACAAAGGACAAAGTCCTGATATGGTAATGAAGGGGCATTATGAATCATTATTTCTTGCACAAGCCAAAGGACTAGGTCCTGGTATGATACATCATCCTAGTGTTATAAAATAAAACTAGCTCAATCACATTAGCTATTACATCTTGTAGGTTGATATACGTATGTGTACAAACATTCATGTACATTTTTTTATTGATTTGGAACTTCAATATTTGATTATTCTTCTCAAGAGATTTTAATTCTTCTAAGGCACAAATGAGTTCTCCTTCTAGATTGACCTCAAATTCATCTTGTTCTTCTTCTTGATTATCTGTACTTTTTATTATAGATGCATCTTCATGTATGGTCATGAATATAATCTCTTCACCCATTTAAGGCATGCACTAAAATAAATTAATACTCAATGGGTTCTTACAAGAGAGAAAGCATAATTAACTAATAAAGTTTGAAAATATTATGTGTGAAATATGACATCATCAATCTATTTACTCAACTTTATCTGTCAGGATGACTACTTGAGCTTAGACATTCATTGAACTATTCTAATGAATTTTGTTCACTTCATTGTTGTAGCACCTAGAGAGGTCTTCAAGTTTTATTTTAGGGTTAAACAACTATAATCTAAGTATACATTTAAAATTTCTTGGAGTGTGTGGTGCAAATCCATTCTCAAAGATGATTAAGATAACACTGAGTTCATGCTCTCGGCTCACTCACCAGGGAAAGACTTTGGTGGTTGAGGCCCCCCATTTTTCAACTAAATTTAGACTTCCTTGTACTTGAGTGGAAACAAATGCTAATGCAATAGATAACTTGGTAGATCAGCTAGAGTCATATTTTTTCTATGGATGATTTTTCTAATGAGAAAAGATCAAGATTGCGCTTTTGAAAATTTCTTCACCCATCAAGAACTGATGGCAAAACCATACACAGTGGGAGAAAGACTAAATGAAAGAATAATTTAAACCAACTTGGGAAACATCCAGGAAGCTTTGGACACATCTTTCTAACCTCAAATTCATCTTCATAATCTTCCCAATAGTCTTGAAGTTTTAGAACATGTAGGTATTTGGAATCAAGATTAAGATTATTCTTTACAAAACTATTATTATCAAAAGGAAATATTTTTGTGTGAAACTTCATTTCAAATTAAATAATGTATTTTTAAATATTAGATTCATCCCAAGATGATTTTCACATATAGTAACATATACCAATAAGAAAGTTAATTCCTCCTACATGGTTCTCATTACTCTTCTTCGGTATGTTGTTGAGTTGTTTTCAAAGCTCCATGATAATGATTGTATTTATTGAATATTGGTAGCATATATGAGATACATAATAATCCTAAAACTTTTATATATGTGAATCTTGGAAATTGGATGAAATAACTTCCATACTTATTCACTAGGGAAACAACTTCATTTGAAATTTTTCTAGCCATGTTTCCCTCCAAATTCCTCATAATTAACTTGTTGTATTAAGACCATATGATTTCATTCTACCTTGGTATAAGGGAAATGAATTTTGGCCCTCTTTAACTTTCTCATCTTGTCTATGAGCTACTCATGCTCAACATTGAAAGAATCTAGCTCTATCTTCAACTGATCATACTCAACTTCTTTCGATATGAACTTTTTATTGACACCTTCTAACTAGTAACTGAGATCCTTGTTGATCTTCTCATCCATTTTGTCTTATTTGACCTAGTTAGTCTTCAAAGTACATATATGTTCCTTAATACCTTTGACCATAGATCTTAACTCATGCTTCATCTTATTTTGGTGCTTCATATCATATAGGGCACTTATGAGCTTAGCTTCAAGATCTACTTCAGCTTCTCCTTCTTCACTATTATAGTAGACATCTTAATCATACATGTTGTCTTATTATTTGGAGCAACCTAATTCTTTATCCAAGATAAGAGGATCCTTCCTAAACAAGTTAGCAGATAATTGTAAATACATAAAATAAACTGTGAAAATTAGCAATAGATTAACTCAAATAAGCATAACTAAAATACAATACTTGAATTATAGAATCATTGGCCTATTCAGTGGGTTAACATCATTTAATCAAGCTAATTTAAATATAGTTTGTGTATGCCTTCATTGGCCTCATCACATAATTAGATACTAAGTCTAATATAAGTAACTACTACTTTCCATGAATGTGGGATAAAATAAAGTACTCATGGGATGACTTACAAAGAACATATGTCCATAGAAACTAATATACTAACAAATTAAAGAGAATGGGTAGCATATGTACCTAACATCCCCTCCCTCTTAGAAAAATATTTATCCTCAAAGCTTAAAATATGGGAATTGTTGATGAATCTAAAATAGTGGTTCCCATGTTGTATCCTCTGGTTACATTCTCTGCCACAAAATTAATATCTTTATGATGGAGTGGGAGTAACCTGGGTGTGTGTTCCTGTCAATTAATACCTCTAGCTCAAGAAGGATGGACCCTTTATTATCAAGTTTTGGTAAAATAGTCGAGACTCTTATGTTTGTGTCAAGAACTTTCTTTAGATAAGAGACATGAAATATTGTTTGAACTAAAGAATAAAGTGGGAGATCCAACTTATAATCAATTAACCTAATATTTTAGAGAAACTTATATGTCCCATATAACTTTTGAAATATCTTATGATGGCCTTTTATTTTTAGGGAGAATCACTTGTATGGATGCAGACAAAGAAAAAACATATCACCTACTTGGAAATTTCACTTGGAATAGTGTTGATCAATTTATTTTTTCATTATATTTTTTACCATATGAATATTATCCTGTAGGATGCTGGTGATCTAATCCTAGGTTTAGAGAAGTATGTTGACCACTTGAACCAGTGAACTATTGCGGTTGTATGGAAGGAGCACTACTGGTACTTGACCATAGACTAATTCATATGGAGTAATTTTATTTAAAGTGTGGTAGGAGATATTATACCACCATTTAGTGATAGGGAGCCACTTTTCCCACTGATGGTGTTGTTTTAAAGTAAAGCAATGAAGGAAACATTCCAAGTATTTATTGATAATTTTAGTGTAGACATCCATTTGTGGATGATACCCAAAAATCATATTCAATTAGATATCAGTGCATCAAAATATTTTTGTCCAAAAATGGTTGGTGAAGGTTACATCATTATCTAAGATAATGGAAGAAGGAATGCCATGAAGATGAAAAATATAGTCCAAGAAAATTTGTGTGATTATGGAGGTGGTATAGGGATCGCTGAGGGCACAAAAATGATTATATTTGGATAGGAAATAAACCACAACCAATATTACTATTTTCCCTATATATTTATGGAACCCCTCAATAAAATACATATAAATATCTATCCAAATCTTGGTAGGGATGGGGAAGGGTTTGAGAAACCCAATAATGAGTGTTGATTCACCCTTATTACATTGGTAGGTATCACATTCAGCCACCATATATGCATTTCCTTTTTAATTACCTTTTAAAATAAGTTTCATCATGCTCATTAATAAATTTTGAGAGACCCTAAATTCCCTACAAATGTAAAAGCATGGATTTCATAGAATACAACTTGTTGAAGATATGTGCTCTGTGGAAGCACCAAATGACCCTTATATCTCAAATAAGTAGGATCCCAGTAATAATTTAGTATAACCAATGTATTAGTTTCCAAATATTAAATTACTTAAGATAATGAGGAGTCATTGACATACCCTTGTTGTATAGTATCCAACCAATTTGGAATAGGCATATAAATAGTTGAAAGGGAAGCTTGGTCCATAAATTTGTGAGATAGAGCATCAACCATAATATTATCCTTACCCTTCTTATAAGTGATCTCATAGTCATAACCCATAAGTTTATTAACCCATTTATGTTTTGATGGGGTAGAGACCTATTATTTCAATAAATACTTTAGACTCTAGTGATCAATTTTTATGCAAAAATGATTCCCCAGTAACTATGGCTGTTATTTCTATATTATATGTAAAATGACCATCATTTAATTCTCACAAGTAGAGAGTAATAAATTATTACCAAAAATTAATTTAATAGTGAATGTAATGGTGAATCCTTCTTGGAGGATAAAAATACCTAGTCCATTATTGTAAGCATAGCTCTCGATGATGAAGGTCTTATCAAAATTTGCCATAGATAGAATAGGTGTAGTACACATAGCTTGTTTTAATTCTTCAAAGGCACACTTAGTAGCTTATGTATATGTAAAAGCATCCTTTTTCAACATATATGTTAGTAGAGATACAATCTTTCTATATTCCTTTACAAATTTGTGATGGTATCCAGTTATCCCCAAAAAACCACATAGGCTCTTGAGTGTCTGAGGATGAGGACAATTTATCATAGAACATATTTTTTTGGGATCCACCTAAACCCCTTGGTTTGAGATAATATGCTTGAGATACTCCACTTCATCCTAGCCAAAAGCACATTTTGAATGTTTTACAAAAAGATGATGATTAGAGAGAAGCTACCATGTGAGCTCCAAAAGTTGGAGATGCTCAAACCATGTTTTACTATAAATGAGGATAACATGGAAGAAGATGAGAATGAAATTCCATAGGTAGGGCTAGAATATTTTATTCATCAATGCCTATAATGTTGAAGGATCATTAGTGAGGCCAAAGGGCATGACTAAAAACTCATAGTGGCCATCATACATGTGAAAAGTTATATTAACGATGTCTTCTTCATGAAGCTAGATCTAGTGGTATCCAAAGTAGAAATCCAACTTGGAGAAAAAATGAGTGCCATAAAGCTCATCAAGTAGCTCATCAATAATAGGGATCAGGAACTTATCCTTTATTATAATGTGATTAAGTGCATGGAAGTCAATACAGAGGTGCCATGACCCATCTTTTTTCTAGATAAGAAGAACTGGGGAAGAATATGGGCTAGTACTCGAGAAAATAATGGCTTGCTTTAGTAAGTATTGAATGAGAATCTTGATCTTAGTATTTTAATGAAATGGGTATTGGTAAGGCCTGATATTGAGAGGAACGCTTCCAAGAAGGAGTTAAATATGGTGATCCTTTGGTCATGAAGGTGGAAATCCTACTAGTTTGACACATACATATGCATGCCTATGTAGAATAATTTTTAGATAAGGAGTAGTGGAGACCATTGATGGTTGCATTTGAATGGAATATAGCTCAAAAATGATGCCATGTTAATTATTTTTAATAATATTTTTTGTGTGATGTGAACTTATGATGTTGAGAGACCCTGGGTGTAAGCCTTTCAATGTATGTTTTTTCCCATTATCTAAAAACTTTATCTAAAGTTTAGTAAAATCCAATAAGATGGGTCTGAGTGTGCGTAACCATTGGGCTCCATAAATAACATCACATCCACCTAAGGGAAAGGTAAACATGTCAAATTACAAGTTATAATCTCTAATATAAACACACACATTACAACACTTTCCTTTGCAAGGTAATATGCTCCCATTGGCAATCATGACTTCAAAGTTGAAGCAAGGACATAAAAAACAATAAGCCTATTTGGTGATGAGGGTCAATGAAGTTATGAGTGCCACCTGAATCAATGAGTATTGTGAGATGGATATTCTTGAAGTAATTCTTGACTTGTATGGTTTATGGGGTGTTGGCACCTACTAAGGCATGTAGAGAGACCTCTAGTTGGTCTTTTTGAGAAGTAGGTTCTATAATCATTGAAGCTTCTTCTAGATCATCTATTGTATCCTAATAATTTTCCCAAAACTTCAATTTTAGGTGGAGAATCCCCATCTAGTAAGTAGAGATTTTTCTCAACACATCAATGTCCTCAAGTGAATTTGTCATCACAATTATAACATAGTCCTTTTTCTCTATGTGCTCACATCTCAACTTCAGTTAAATGCTTGATAGGAGTGGTTCTTAGGGTTAGTATTGTTTGAGATCATTATGGAGTTATATTTCTCAATGGAGAAAAATTGGATTTTAATCATTTCTAAGTTTTGATATTGTCCTCTACCAATTTAGACAACCCTAAAGATTCCATAATCATGTTGGGCCAAAACACTTTGACCTCAAATTAAATTTCATCCTTAAGTCCACTGACAAAGCAACTCCTCAAATTAAATTTCATCCTTAAGTTCACTGACAAAGCAACTCCTAAATAATTCATCAGATAATCATTTTGTGTGATTGGCTAATTTTTCAAATTTTGTTTGATATTCTCTCACAGTTCATATTTGGTGAAGTTTAGTGAGTGCTCTAGTGAAGTCATCAAAAACACTCAGGCTAAACCATTATAAAATGAGGGTGAAAAAATTGGTCCTTATGGATTTGTCATGGGTTTGTCCAAGTGAAAGGATGTAAGAGGGACCTTGTTGACATCAAAATTATTATACATACTAAAATATTATTCTGCCTAATAGATCCATCTAGTCGAATCCACACCATTAAATAGTGTAAAATCAAACTTCAACCCATGAAAATTGTTATAAAAAGAAACCTGATGTCTGAATAGGATTTTGGATGTCATTTGTTTTTCAATGTGGCATGTCGAAGATTGAGACCAATATTTTTTTCATTAAGATATTTGATTTGGGTCTTGAGGGTGACAATTTCATCCTCCATGTTTTTGCTCATGTTCAGGTTATTACCATGACTAGAATAAGATATATATATATATATATATATATATATATATATATATATATATATATATATATATATATATATATATATCTGAAATGGGAAGGAAAACTAGAGTTAAGACATGTTTAGTAAGTAATTATTTTAATTTGGGCAAAATCAGAAGGAGTAAAGGTACGTTTACTAAATTTGTTTTACATAGTGGAATTATGATTGATGAAGGCAAGGGAAATTTTAGAAGTGAAAATGGAAAAACTAGAAATTTTATCAAAGAGGAACAATGAAGTAGAAATGGGAGATGAACACTGTGGAAACATTTTGAGGCAAATGGACAAAAATAGAAGAAGTTATGGCAAAAAAAAGAAAAATTAAGATTTGTGGAAATATAGGAGTGGAATAAGGATATGGGACATCAATAAATAAAATGTTGAGAATGGAATTTAAGGTGTCCAAATAAAGTTTGAGGATCAATGGGGATACATATGGAGAGATATGGCAAAAAAATGATTACTATTTTTTTAGTTTTTGTTTTGTATCAAATGTTTGGTCGCAAGTCCTCTAAAAGTGTTTTGATACTTTATTAATAGTTTTTTGAAACTGATAAGATGAATATTTTTTGGTTTCTAGTTTCTATCAACTATTTGACTGAAATTCCTCTAATATTTTGTTGATACTCTACTGATTGACATTTTTATAGTCTACAGGAAATAATTTGAAATTGATAGAAATGGGCCCCAAGATTCAATAGTTGCCTAAGGTTTCAAAGAGATATATATATCCACCAATTTCATTTAAGTGATTACCACTCTCCATAAAAATTTTATCCATAAATTTAACCCTAAGTGATAGCTCTTGCTTTTCCTCACAGGTAGGAACTACTCAATCGAGAAAGGGTCATTTCCTATTTCACTAGTAATGAACCCAAAAACTAAAAAGAACAAGAAAATTACCAATAGGCCAAGATCTTAAAAAAATACTCAAAATTTATTCATATTTATTGATTAAAATAATTACAAAACCACACCATGCTTAAAAAAGCCTCAACTCAGAATTTAGAGTTTACATGCAAAATTTGAAAAAAAAAAAAAAACTAAAATCTAAAAAAGATGCATATTTTTAAAAACTCCCAAAATAGCCCAAAAATATCCCAAAATATCCTAAACACTATAATTATACTATGGGACAAAATTTAATTGAATTTGATGTACATTTCTAAAAATATACAATTTCTAAAAATAGAAAAAACCCAAAAAATCATTAAATCATAATTTTAAACCCTCAAATGATCATATATGGCCTCCAAAAATATTGAAAACATTCCTAGGCAAGTAGAATTACCTAGGGATAGTAATGTAATTTTTAATACAGTCATTTTGGCATGTGAAAGAGCTCAAAGGGAGCTACAGGTCAAAAGTTATGGCCTCTAGACAGTTGCCCTATTTTTTCTACATCATTCTCCTCTAGTTGAAAACAACTCAGCACCTGCAAGTTGGCTTGACTATATTGTTACCAATTTTCCTTTTACATCTTCTTTAACTCCCATTTTTTAATCCAATTGTTGTCTTATTTCAAAAATCCTTTCCACTACACCAAATACCTATTATAATTCCCTTGCCTTGTGTTCATTGTCTTCATATCCAAAACATGCACTATTTTTTTCTTCTTCTTTGGAACCTACTGCTCTTAATTTTTTTCTTCATCTTCACCATCTTCTCCATGGAATTTTTATAAATTTTAAATGTTAAATACTGGAGATTTATCAAAATTCTATGGTAAACTTACCTCATATACATTATCATTGATTTTCTTCACATTTTTGCATGGTTTTATTTTCCTGTATTTTAACTCATTGTACGTGCCTTTTGGAAATCTTCCTTTCCTCAAATAAACCATTACCAACTCTCCTTCTTCAAATACCTTGGATCTTCTTCTAACATCTATTGTTTCTTTATATTTCTCATTACTTTCTTACAACTTTCTTCTTACTCCTTGCAACTGTTGTATATGCTCTACAAATGCTTCTACATCATCACTAATTCGATCTACAATTGGAAATTATACCAAATCTAAAATAACCATAGGATTTTTCTCATAAACAATTTGAAAATGTGACTTTCCTATTTATCTATTCATTGACAATTATATGCAAACTCAACTTGTGGTTAAATCAAGTCCCCTTGCCTTAACTTCTCTCCCACGTTGCATCTCAATAAATTTCTCAAGATCCTATTCACAACTTTTATTTGTCCATTTGTTTGTGGGTGATATGCACTACTAAATTATAGCTTAGTATCCATCTTATTCCACAAATTAATCCAAAAATGACTTATAAATTTTGTGTCCCTATCTGAAGTAATAGTTTTTAGAACACCATGTAATCTCACAATATCCATAAAAAATAATTCTACAACTCTAGTGGTATCATTGGTTTTCTTTCATGCAATGAAATGAACTATTTTATTAAAAAAATTCTACAACAACAAAAATTGAATCGTTACCTTTCTATGTGTTTGGCAATCCCAACACAAAATCCATACTCAAATCTATCCATGGTCCTTTTGGAATCGGTAATGGCATGTAAATTCCAATCTTTTATGCATATCCTTTAGCCACTTGACATACTATGCACCTTGAAACATACCTTGTCACATCTCTCTTCATCTTTGGCCAAAAATACTTTTACTCCACCAAATATATTTTCTTCATCTTACCAAAATGTCCAGCCAAACCACCACTATGTAATTCTCTTATTATATTATCTCGTAGAGACCCAACTAGAATTCATAATTATTTCCCTTTGAAGAGATAACCTTCCTATATAAGATACTCATCATGAATAATATCTATCCCACTTGTTAATGGATTCTTGCACTATTCAACTATCTTTCTCAAATATGGATCAATATCATATAATTATTTAATACCATCAAATCCAACTACTTCACTCACCATAGTAGTTAATAACGCTACCCTTATTTTTAATGTATCATCTACTTGATTTTGTTTTCTTTTTTTATGTTTCAACATAAAAGTATATCGCTGCAAGAAAAAAACCCACTTTTCATGCCTACTATTCATCTTCTTTTGTGTATTCACATACTTCAAAGCCTAATAATCTGTAAATAGTATAAAATCCTTAAGCACCAAATAATTCCTCCAATGTCTTAATGCTTGTACTATTACATAAAGTTAAACATCATAATTAGAATAATTTTTTCTTACCTCATTCAATTTCTCACCAAAATATGCTATTGGATTTCCTTCTTGACTCAGCACAACACCAATTCCCAAAAATGAAGCATCATAATCAACCTCAAACAATTTTTTAAAATTTGATAATGCAAAAATTGGTATTTTTGTAATCTTTTTCTTCAAAAATTCAAATCTTTCTATGGTTTTTCTAGTCCATGCAAATTATTTCCCTCTCATGCAATATATTATTGGTTCCACAATACTACTAAAACTTTTAATAAACTTTCTATAAAAAGTTGCTAAACCATGGAAACTTCTTACCTCTGTAATGCTTTTTGGAATAGGCCACTCAAAAATTGCCTTTATCTTTTATTCATCCATTTTCACACCATGTACTAAAACTACAAATGCCAAAAATACCAAACTATTTTGCATAAACCTGCACTTTTTTAGATTTGCATACAACTTCTTTTTTCTTAACAAATCCATTACCATTCTCAAATGTTGTAAGTGTTCTTATTTAGTCTTATTGAATATCAAAATATCATAAAAATAAACAACCATAAACTTACCAATATATTCTCATAACACTATATTCATCACCTTCATAAATGTGCTAGGTGCATTAGATAATCTGAATGGCATCACCATCCACTCATATAATCCAACCCTAGTCTTGAATGTAGTTTTTCACTCATCTCATTCAAAATTTTGAATCTAATAATAACCACTCAGATGAATCTTGGTAAAATAATTTTTTTCCTAAAATTACATCCATCATATCATCTAAATGAGGTATAGGAAACCTATACTTTATTATAATTTTATTAATGTCTCTACTATCCACACATGTCCTCCATCCTCCATCTTTCTTTGGAGTTAGTAATACTGGTGTTACACATGGACTCGTACTCTCCCTTATCACTTTCTTCCTTAAGAATTTAGTAACCTATTTATTTAAATTTTTCATGTTCTATTAGACTTATCTTATAAGCTTCTTGATTGGGTAGAATCGATCCTAGAATCAAATCAATGTGATACTAAATATCTCTCCTTGGTGGTAAACTATATAGTGACTCATCAGGCATAACATCTGGATATTATTTCAACACTCTTGTTTCTTCTATTTGTATTGGCACCATTTTTGTTTCTTCATTCTTTGTTACTAGTACATAGCAACAACCTTCTACCTTCATATCTTGGATAAATTATTTAGTATAGAGCATTCTTTATGTCTTTTATTCCTCTTTAGGAGGTAACAAAACTACCTTTATACCACCTTTCCAAAAAGTGTATGTGTTCTTTGTTCCATCATGAACTACTTTCCTATCAAATTACCATGGTCTTTCCAATAGCACATGATATTCATCTATTGAAATAACATCACACCATATTTCATCATTATATGTTTTTCTTATAGAGAACTTGATTAAGCATTTTTTATCTACTAAAACTTCATTCCCTTTCTTAAACCATAAAATTTGATAAGGGTTAGGATGTTTTCACATTACAAATTTAGTTTCTCAATCATTTCTTTAGAAACCATATTTTCATAACTACCACCATCTATAATTACTTTGCATACCTTTCCACTTGAAGTACATCTTGTTCAAAAAATATTTGATTGTAGCCATGCATCTCCACCTTAGGTATTCTACACTTGTTACTTCCTTGGAGTGATCATGGTTCTTCTCATCATGAGATTCTGTCCAACATCTATTTGTGTGACTTCAGTATTCTACTCTTCTATTTTAGCCTCAACTAGATTTCCTCTTGGGCGATCTTCTCACCTCCTTTCTTGATCTTGATAGTTTGTACACTCAAATGCTTTATGCCCTTCTTTTCCACATCTATAATAGACATAAGATCTATGTTTATTTGGAAACCATCCCCTAACACCACCATAACCTCATCCTCTCTAAAATCATCTTCGTCTTTGTTGGTATTGAAACCCTTGCATATTATCATCTTGTGTTTCTACACCACATGATGATTCACCTTTATTAACATTAAAGCCACCTTTGGTGGTATTAAACCCACCTCATCCCCTTATTGGAGGGGATCTGCCTCTTATTGGACTAGTAGATGTCCTTCTTAAATTTTGTCTATTTTGCTTTTCTTCTACCTTCAAAGCTAATTGATAAGCTTCCTCCATGTTAAGTATTCTATTCATGCTTCATTCATCTTGAATATAAAATTGAAAATTATTTACATACCTTTTAGCCATCTTCTCTTATGTTTCATTAAGCTCCACTCATATGGAAAGCTTGTAAAATCCATCTGTATACTCTTGTATACTATAATCTTTTTGACTTAAATTTTGAAATCTTCTATATAAGGTTTGTGCATAATCCAAAAGAAGAAAATTATCCCTCAAATTAATCTCCATATTTTTCCATGAATTAATCTTCTCTTTACCTTTTCTCTATCTCTCTTTCTGTAAGTGATCTCACCAAATCATTGTATAACCTTTCAATTTTGTGCATGCAAACTTTACCTTCTTGTCTTCTCTCATAGTCTTCCACTCAAAGAAACTCTCCACGGTATTCATCCAATTTATCAACTCATTTAGTTTTGAATTTCCTCCATAATATTAAACAACAACCTTGATTCCTTAATTCATTCCTTCTAAATCCCTAACCATCCTCTCTTACATCGATGGTGGCTGCTCTTGTTGTTCTTCTTCTTGCTAAACTTCTTCACCATGATTTGTATCTTCTTCATCACCAAATTCTCTTATCTATTAGTTTTTATAACCTCTATTAATTTTTTAACTTTCCTCTACAACTCTTATATAGTTTAGTTCATCTGTGTCATACCTCCTAATCCTCTCACCGTTCTTATGTCCTCCCAGATTTGAACTTGCTTTTGATATTAGATAATGAACCCAAAAACTAACAAGAACAAAAAAAATTACCAATAGGTCAAGATATTTAAGCAATAATCAAAATTGATTTGTATTGATTGATTGAAATAATTACAAACCCACACCATGCTTAAATAAGCCTCAACTCAAAATTTAGAGTTTACATGCAAAATTTTAAAAAAAAATCTAAAAAATGCATATTTTCAAAAAACTCCTAAAATAGCCCAAAAATCTCCCAAAATATCCTAAACACTATAATTATACTATGGGAAAAAATTCAACTGAAGTTGATGTGTGGTTCTAAAAGTATACAATTTCTAACAATAGAAAAAACTTAAAAAATCATTAAATCATAATTTAAAACCCTTAGATGATCATGTATGGCCTCTAAAAAGTATCAAAAACATTATTAGGTATGTGAAATTTCTTAGGGACAAAAATTTGCTTTTTGATATGATCATTTTGGTGTGTGGAAGAGCTCAAACAAAGCTATGGGTCAAAACTTATGGCCTCAGAAAGGTTGCCCTATTTTTTTTGTATTAGCTAGTAGGTCCTCTCAATGGGCCAAGTACTTTGGAGTTCCTATGGTGCTCCTCATAATGATTTTTTTTAATTTCACCTAATCACTTCTCATAGTTATGTAAATAGGTTTTTACCCTGATCTTAAATAGATTATTGCAATACAAAAACACTTAAATGAATTATGCAGTAGAACAGAGTTAAGAATTTTTGATAAAAATACTTAAAATAATTATGTAGTAAAATAGAGTTTAAAATTTTTGAAGAAAAAATTGACCCTAAAAAGTGCTTTAATACCAAATGAGGAGATCTTTCCTTAGAAATTTATCAGATAATTAAAAATACATTAAATAAACTATGAAAATCAGTAATATATTAACTCAAATAAGTAGAACTAAATTACAATAGTTGAATTATAAAATCATTGACCTTTTTGAGGGGTTAACCTCCTTTGAACAAGCTCAATTCAATATAATTTGTGGATACATTCATTGGCCTCAACACTTGCTTATATACAAACTCTAATCTAAGAAACTACTACTTCCTATGAATGTAGGATAAAACAAAATGCTCACATGACAACTTACAAATCATATGCATTTATAGAAACTAATATACTAACAAAGTAAAGATAAGAGGTAACACGGGTTCCTAACACAAAAATATAACTCTATTGATAAATTGATCAACACAGTCATCATCATCATCAGAAACATTATTATCACTTATCTTAGATGACTTATTCAACATCTCTCTTACATACTTATCTTATTAAAGGAGTTGATCCTTATTGCTATCATGATAAACATTGTCATCATCACAATCCATGCTTGCACTTATAGGATATCCTTTAGGTTATTAGGCATACTTAAAATGAAAATGATCTGATACTAATTACTAGTAGAATAATTAATGAGATTGGGGAGGGGTGAATTATTCTTCAAAAATTTCATTCAATTCCACTTAACATTCATGATCCATTCATATAAACATATAGATCAATCAAAACATAATGAACATGAAATAAAAGAACACATCACATATATGGAAACCCTCAAGGGGAAAAAAACCATTAATATATAAAAATGAATTACAATACTATAATATAAAAACTAAATTTATTTAAGCACCAATTCCACATGGAGCACCAACCCCAACTAGCCAAGCACTCACTTAACTAGGCTTTAACAAACACCCACTTATAAGGAGGCAGCAACCCTCTAGATGACTCAACACCAACTCATCCACCTGATCACTTTGATTACCTTCATAACACATTTATATCACATAATATATGATTATCACCTTCTTTTTCTCTTCACACTCTTTATCCCTCTCAAACTGCCTTTTAGTCCTCTTCACTTAACTAGGTATCTTCAAGATTGATTAGGGCATATGACATTGATCTTCATACAAATGTATTTTATTATATATTCATGATATTACCTCTACTCTATTATTATGTTTTATAATAACTCATTCCACTCAAGGATATTCTATCTCGTTTGCTCCTCTATCCAATCCTCTAACTCACCCAAATAGGCTTAATATGCCTTATTTATATACACAACTTATGAACACACACCTCTTAGTCAGACATAATCACTTAACCACATATTTTTGGATTAAATATATATCAAAACGTACTATTAACAATAATCAATCACACAAATTAGTCGACCACACCTTAATTAGGTCTTATCCTCCTTTAGGCCTTATAGAGACCTAATGGGCCTTCTTTAGACACACATTACACTTTGCCTTCCTCAGAACATTTTAAAACTCTACACATGATATTAATATGTAATATAAAAATCAAATATACCTTATAAAACATCCTTATATCACCAGGACACCTTTTATGTCTAACCACCATTTGAAACACTCCATTAGCACTGTTCACATTAGGCTTTTGAACACATAGAAAAATTTGTCATGAATAACTAAATATAAAACATCATTTATACACACAACCATGAAAATAAATAACTTATAAATAACCTAAATAACCTAAAAAATATCACCATATGCTTTAGACACTTTAATTAAGGGCTTAGAACCTCAAACTCACCATTGCAACTTGATTACTCAGAATTGCCAAGACTATCAAAAACACACTCATGAAACATTAACCTTATAACACATTTATAATTAATTTCAAATGAATTAAATTCATTAAAATGATATTTTTACATCTCTATACCATATTAAAATATAAACATCATATGGTCTAGTGGCAACTATTGTTCTTAAAGACCAGTTTGTTGACCTCACGACACATAGACCTCACAGAGTCAGACAAGCCATTTTGGATTCAATGTTTTCAACACTATACCTGACTTAAAAACTCTCTAACAAGGATTAATATTACATATAAGTCTCAAAAAACATTTCCATGCACTTTGATCCATCATTTTATCCTAAAAACACACCAAAAACCAACATCTCACATTGTCTGGGTTTTATATTGTTTGCACCATTAGGCATGCTAGAGACTAGCCTATTTGGATCACCAAATTAGATAAATTAGGTACTATAACCTATTAAAAACCTTCCTAAACATGAAACATAAGTCTATACCTTCTTCTTCCATCCATTTTTTTACTATGTCGAATGCAAATTTTGACCTCTACAACAACTTCAAAAATAAGCTTGTAACTCAACACTTTCTCTCTTCTTTCTCTAACAAATACCACCTAGAGGTACATATGAGATTAAAATACACAATAAAATATCTCAACTAATCAATTCGATCCATTTTGATAAGTTTTTAGGAATATCTTCAACATTGGGTCTTCATTAGGGTTTTAAGAGGGTTAAAATTAGTTTCCACTCTTAACAATCATTCATAAAACATATCCCCTCCATCCAAAACATAATGGCTAAAATTTTGATCTAGTACAATTTAATATATACCATTAACTACTTATTTTCCCATGCAAAGGTTTTACTAGCTAATGAGCACATTAAAAACCTTCTTGAGTTGAGAATCCTTCATTTTGCACACTCAAGAGATCTCCAAATAATTTTTCATGCCTTTTCCTTCACACTATGACCTAAAACTACATGAATAAACTTGAAACAACATACTTCACCTCTAAAAATTCTTACATGTTCCCAACCACATTGAAATCTGATAATGACCACTCATTAGGCTACACTCTCTCTCTTTGCTCTCTAGACCTTGACCTGCAAACCACATTAGGCCTTAAAACTAGCCTTCATGCCTCTTTCCATGCACTCTCAACACCTCACTATCATGATAAACCTCTCACTCTTATTCCATACAACCTCTCTCATGCATAAATGCTGACATACATTTTTCACATACCTTGACAATATATTATGATACCTTGTTAGACTAGGTAGTATTTAAGAGAGGTCTAGATGTAGACCTTAACTAAAGGTCCTACCCCTATAGGGTCACACTAAAACTCTCATGTGTGTTATAATACCTCACATTCATGATCTAATATCCTTCACAACCTATCACATATTTGATTTCATTCACCTCATCATGTCATTATCTCATACCTCTACCATGTGACGGCTAGACTCAAGCTTCCAATGCACTTGATGCCTTGATTTGATCCTTCCATGTCATGACCTAAAAATACATCAAATAAGTATATATAAGACATTACACCACACTCATATAAATTCACCATTCTATTTTTGATGACAACAATCATCCATAGCCTCATACAAACCTAAAACCATAAGATGAAGCTTCATAAGACTAGAAATCTTTCTTCCATGTACCTAAACACCTTTGACACTTTAACCTATGCCTTCATGAAACCATACGACATTATTTTTCTTCAAATCATCGATTATCTTCAAATTATTTCTTTCCTTCAAATTCTCTCTTGCCTTCAAATTCTTTCATGGCTTTAAATTCTCTCTTGCCTTTAAATTCTCTCTTGCCTTACAATGCATCTTGTCACATGGATTCCTATGTAGACATTATTTATATTCAAACATCTTCCATGACCTGAATACACTGATCTCACCAAGCCACCATGCTCATACCTTCTCAAAAGGTCTCTTTATGCCATGATTAGGCTTAGGATATTTAAGCACTTGACCTCAAAGACCTACTAACTTTGTATTTGTCAATAATGGTAACAAGACTAAAATACTCATAACCATTTCAATACTCTCTTTCACACTACTTACCTTCAATTCTCTTAATCTTTTCACAACACACACTACCAATTGGCCTTGTTCACAAAAACACTCTTGGAAACCTACTTGTCATCATACCTTCATAGGAACCTTCAATGACAACATTGACAACTTCAAGTTGACCTGAACCTTAATGACCAATCACCATGCACCTTCACTAGATACACCTTGACATCAATGTCATCAACCTTGAAATCAATGACATCAACATTGACATCAATGACAACAACATGCCAACATGTTGTAACTAGATAAATTTTAAGGTCCTATCATAACATGGTTAAGAAACAT
>JARHVA010008989.1:332500-337500 GCA_037957365.1 Torreya grandis | reverse complement strand
CCTTCCACTCAAAATATATGAAATTCACAACTTGGTTGGGATTATCCTCAAGGGATAGGACCAAAATTTAATCATCCTCTAGAGTTTTAGAAATGTCCTCCTTAAAATTGTTACTCTCACTATCTCTACCAATCATAATATGCTAATGAAGAGTAGCCTTACACCAGAAAACTAACTTATTTAACTTAACAACCTTACATGATGACACCAAATGTCTTGTTTTAAAATAATTTCTATAGTGAAAAGTAAAATTTTCGTAATTAAGGGAATGTTTCTAGACCTAATCTTGGAACTTTATATCTACATACACTAAGAGATATTTAGGATAACTAAAATGTGGGAAAAAGTAGAATGATAATTAGATTTAATTTTGGAATATATTAAAACTTATTTACCCAAAGTGATCTCTATGTATTTGAGGTAATCTTCTAACCAAAACTGTAGGGGAAGTTAAGGCAATCTCATCCAAATGGGTTTGTAGTTAAAAACTTCCAATGGTGGGTCAAAATAAGGGTGATATGGATAAAACATCATAATTCTCTAATCAAAATACCATTAGGAGTATTGTAAAAATACATTTTTATCAACTAATAGACCAAAAGTTATAATAAATAAACCATTAGAATAGGGGTAGATATTAATATTCACTTTTATTAGTAGTTTCCATTTCTCTATAATCTAGTCATGCAAATCTAGAAGAGAAGGCCAAATCTTGGAAAATCAATAGATCACTCCATGAGATGATAGATAATGCTCATGGTTTATAACCTCGTTTAAATTATATCACTTAAATCTAATCATCAAACTACCCTTTACAAGATCTAATGGCTTTCTAGCCTTCTTATTTCTATATATTGCCTTAGTGTAGGAGGGATATCGGGCCTCCTCACATGTATTATGATTAGTTTTATGTTCTACCCCTTTAATAGTGTCACTCAGCTATGAACCATTTTCTAAGGGCCACCATCCACCTTTACCAATAACTTATAACTTGATCATTTATTTCATTGCCAAATAGAGATTAAACTACCTCTAAAATGGGTTGTAACCTGCCACTACTTTATTTTTCACTAAGAAGCTCAAGATGAGAGAAGAAAGGGGAGAGAAAGGAATTTTTGAAAACCATACAATATAAATATTTATGAAGATAATTGTTTCTATAATGACATATAATGACATACCATCTAAAGGATAAGTTCAATTATATTAATATTTTATTTGATTATTCCCCATAATTTTCATAAGTGGTAACTTGAATCCATAACCATTTATTGAGTGAGAGTAACTGTTTTATTCCTATGAAAAAACAAATATAAAATATCATTAATTATTATTTTGGAATTTAAAACCTATATTTACTCCTATATAGATGATATTAAGTCATTTGAATAGGGTCAAACTCATCCTAATTTGTATTTGAAAACATATTATGAACATTGTTATTGAAATTATATTAACAAAGGCAAGTCTTATCTTGATAATAAATTTCATTAAATTAAGAGTATTTATATTATCAAATTCAAAAAATATTTATATGAGAATTTATTTTAAAAATATATCAAATAAATTGTGTTTTGAGGTGTGTTATATTTTATGTGTTGTGGGGGTGTGTTGCACTTGATATCAAGGCCTAGTTTCATCACTAAGATCTTTTGGTAAACTATCCTTGATGGTTAATCTTAATTCCATGGTGAACCTAAAATTATATTTTTTGAGTAGTTTCTTTATGGACAAGTTCATCTATACTACATCTATGGCACTAAGGTACTTTTTGTACAACAATTATTTTTCAAATAATGTGTTTTTTTATGTGTATGCATCCTTTTATGAATTGTGTATGTCATGGATAATAACAAAATGTGTAAACAAAAAAAATATTTGAATAATTTGTTGTAGGAATACTTCATAACATACATGATTTATTTATTATATGGATTTATTTACTATAGTGTTTTTATGGATATTTTGCTAATGACACTTTGGGTGATGTACATTCAAAGTTATCCCTACATTCAATAGAATTAATGGAATTTTAGAGTTGGATCCATTATTATGATTTATTAACATTGGGTTATGATAAATGATATATCTTTTCATAATAAACATACTACATTCATTACAAATGTGTAAATCATATTTGTTATTGGTTGGATATAGTACACTTTTTCTATGTACTGTATACATTCTAATTATTGAGGACTAATATATAATGATAAATGGACATGAACACAAGAAAAATGATTTTTTATATCTTATGGGTTTGTAATTATAATCCTTTATGGGTTGATGATGATTATGGGTTATATTGATATGATATCAATCCCAACATGGATTAACCATGGATATAGATAGTTGGCTATATATGATCAGTGCAAGACTACCATAACATTTGAACTAAAACATCAAAATGTGTTACTTGTTTCTGATCTAAATGCATGTATGGATACTTACATTGAGTACACCAAAGTGATTATGGAATAAAATTAGAGTCTTAAGATGCATCTTAATGTTATATCTAGTATCCAAAGGATTTGGATGTGATTATGGATCCCCACACCAAATATGCTTTCACATTATTATATACAATCTATATGTGCATTAAAATTAGTTCATGAAGGAGAAGCTTTAGGTTGTTTAACCCTTTTCAAAAATAAGGATTAATATAAAAGAGAGTAGGTTAATCAACTAAATAATAAACTAATCTAAAAGTAGGGAAAATAGATGAATTTAGATTATACTAATAATTTTAATGAGATATATTGAATCTAATTATATGGAAAATATGGAAAGTACAACCTAAAATATTATGATAATAAAAATATGAAGGATATATTTTAATTATCTTATACAATGAAATATAGGTATATTTGAGTAATGCATGTGTAAAAGTGTACTGTCTAAAGATTTGGATCCCATTTTTAGATTATGAATATTTATTTTTTATCAGTCTAGACACTTGCATCACCTTATAGACACTAGTGTTAATGATTTTATCTTAATTCTTCTGATAGTTACATGCTCATAATATTGACTCTTTTTCAAAAGTAACACCTATGACTATTAAAGTTGACTCATGCCTTTAAAATTATCTGTTCAAGTCATGTGCACATGTTATCAATATTAGTCTCTTGATAAAAAGTCTAGATCCTCTGATTTATTTAAATTTACTTGCATCTATCTAATTGCACTTAATCAGGGTCTAATCTTTTCAAATTTTCTCAATTCACAATATTAGATCATAAAATAATGACAAATGGTGATCATATATGACCAATTTTCCTCAAATATATCTAGATTTATTTGGTCAAAATTAATCAGGGCCTAATTCAATCATTTTTTCTCAAAGAATGACATTCAATTAGAAAAAATATATAAATAGTTCTCAAACATGCCTAATTTCCCCAAAAATACCTTAATGTGCCTAAAAATAACTAATTGGGGCCTAATTCAATCATTTTTTGTAAAATAATGATATTTAATCATAAAAAAGTGACAAAAGGTTCTCATATATGATCATTTCTTCCTAAATGTATCTAAATCTATTTTATCACAACTAATTAGGGCTAATCTAGTCAATTTTTCTTAAATATTGACATTAGATCACAAAATAGGAAAAATGGTTCTCATATATCTCCACTTTTACATAAATCTACCTTCATGTGTCTAATAACACCTAATCAAGGCCTAATCTAGTCATTTTTTAAAATTAACATTGTTAGATTGTGCAATACCCATAAATGATACCCAAGAATGATTGATTTTCCCCAAATCTACCAGAATGTACTAGATAACACCTAATTAGGGCTTAATTTAGTAAATATTTTTATAATAATGACATTTTTACCATGAAATATTGATAGGTGGTGCTCATATATGCCCAAATTTCCCTAATTCTACCTATGTCTATCTATATTCCACTTAATAAAGTCCACATCACAAAAATGGATAGGTTGTGATGCATAAACTAAAATAAAATATAAAATTCATTAAAAATGAAATTTTATTAGATATTTTAATTCATCTCCAAAAATTATAAAATTTTAAAAAAATGCACCTAGTTTTGAATTTATATGCAAACGTTATTCCCTCTAGAAGGAAAAATAGATTTTAGAGTTAAAAAATGGATATCCATTTCAAAACAAAACATATACTTGTTTCAAAAATTATATCCATTTTTTCTCCAATATTTGAGTCTAATTCAAAATTAAAAAAAAATATTTGTTACTTGAAAAATGGATATCCATTTCATCAAAAATCTTTCAACTCTAAAATTGCTTTTTAGAGATGTTACTTTATGGGCCATAAACTTCTAACACTCACCCAAATGATTCCTTTAATGTGTATATACCCCCAATATAGATGTAAAATAAGGTTCGAGGATAAATAGTAAAAGTCTAGAGGAAAATATATGACTACATAAATATCTTTGAAACGTTGGAACTATGGTAAGAAAAAGGGGGATTTTAAGGACTATAAAGTGAAAACCATCAAATGGTGTACCTTCGAGTCAAATAGATGTCTTTAGTGATTAGAATGAAGAGATTTATCTTGCATCCTCAATTATTCATACATGCCATGATGCATGGTTCATTTTGTTGGGTTTTTCTTGTCATATGTATCCTCATAGGGAATGGTTCTAAAATTATGAATAATATTATGGTTGTAATGTCTCTTTGGAAGACACCTAAACCTACATGATTGTGGGAATATGATGGGTGAAGATAAGGTTTAGATATGGGATGAAAAAGAGCCTCCTCGGTGTCTTTCACATTCCTAACATGGATAAGAATCGATTCGCAATGAGTAAAATGAATGATGATATTGTGCAAGTCTCATTAGAAAAAATGGGTGAAATATGGTTCACATATTCATGGTGTTGTAAAGAGGTGTGCACATGGGAAATTGTTTCAGCCTTTATGTGAGTTTAATAATTAGTTCATGGATAAAATCTATTATTTATAAGTCCACGAATAAATCAAGAAGTTGTGCATTGCTTCCGG
>JARHVA010008989.1:310000-327500 GCA_037957365.1 Torreya grandis | reverse complement strand
AATAAGTGCTTTGAATAATTGTATAAGTTTTGGATAGGAATAAGAAGGAAATTGAAGGTGAAGTCCAAAAAACACTATATTTAGATGCATTTAACATACATGTTAGCATTATAGCCTATTTTTGCATACCAATGAAAACACATCCTAAAATATTTATAAGTGACCCACCTTTAGGTACCCTATCACTCCTAGTGGGATCATTTATCACATTCATGTCATATGATGGGCAAATTAACCTTTAGTAGTACATATTAACCTTTGAAATGAAGTTGTAGGTTAAGGTTATAATAGACGATGTGGAAAAGAAGTGAAAACTTATATGAACCTTGAATGGTAGAGCTCCAAAATTCATTTTTAATAATAGTCATGACAACATGATCTAAAAGAAGGTAAAATATAAGTCAATATGGGAATTTAAAATCTATAAATTCATAATTAAGACTTCAATATTTTAAATAAATTAGTAAAAAAACATGGAGAATTAGTATAGGTTTTTTATCACTAGTTTTTAGATGTCATTACTAAGGTGAATTTTTAATTCAATATATTAATAAATTTACTTGGTTTTTTTAATGATTTTGATGTAATTTATAGTTATTTATATCCTAAGATTATTTTTAAAAAGATAGATGTAATATTAGTTGTGATTATATTGGATAAAAATATAAAACTTTGGAGAATACCCCCCAACACTACAAAGACTGAGGCCAAACACAATGGAGAAAATATAGGAAGCAAAAAGACTAATACTAGTTATATGGTGAATTTATTGTGTTTATAAATGACATCATTAGAAATAATTTCCAATAATAAAAATATAGTTTGACAAGTTATGTTGCAAATAAGACCATGCAACCTCTAAATATCATCTACTACACTAATATACATAATAATCACAAATCCTATATCGCAGTTTTTGAAAATCAAATATTCATAATGGAAAACATGGAAGGGATATATAATATCTCAAGGATGACATTAATAGGAATGTATTTTCAATCACCATACAATAGTTGTTTGTACCAAATCCAAGTATACCAAGTCCAAAAGTTGAGATGATTCTTTAGGGTGGAAGGGGTCACCCAGTAACATACTCTTCACTAAGATGGGATCTTCCCTCTCCTAAAAATAAACATAGATAAATGCCACATTATCATAAGTATTAAAATATATCTAATCCACCCTTTCCATAAAATAAATAATGTTGGGCTCCCGCAACACCTAAAAATATATCAAATTGAGCACTCCCTATACAAGAATATCAGGAAGGTTTGAAATCTACCTATCCCCAAAGGTAGTATGGAGGATATAAAATTTATTATAAGGGATTGGGATCACCTGGAAAATATAATGATTATTAGGGAAGCTACTAAGGTTTTAATAAGTGGAAAATGTAAAAGAGATATCCAAATAATTGTTATTTGTGTATATAGGTAAGTCATATCATACAAAATTGCCCTTGTAATTTGTAATGATAAATTTATTGTGCCTATTGTAGAATAATATGGTATAATTATACCAAATATTTTTCGGTTCTAAACAAGAAAAGGAAAGATAACATTATGTGCAATGTGAATATAATAATCTTTAGTCTAAACGAACAAGCATTTTCTTGGAAAATCACCCATTATCAATACATGGAACATGGTCTTCCACCTTTGTATATGTCAAAAAAAGGTTGTATTTAGAAGATGTGGGGGCATAAATATCCATATCCTATGAAGTATAACTTCATGATGAATGAGGTAGCCCAAATGTTGTGATCTGTCTAAAATAAAGATGCCACTAAGGGAGAGTTTTTGACTACATAGGCCTAGATGTATGGGAAAATTGTGTGAATCCTATGATAAATAATATATAGTAGTCATAACACTAATATACCTCATAAAAATAGTTAATAATTTATGTAATAAATATATTTCTCAAAATATCCTAAATCTATTATATACTTAGTTATAATGTGTGAAGAAAGGACAAAAAATAGTAGAAAGGATGTTCTAGTGTGTAAAGACCAAGAAGTTATGGGATGTGAATGTAAGGATGGATATCTAGCTCATATAATATAAATTACCCAATGCATTTTTAGACTTTTATAACACTATGAATATGAATCCCATATCTACTTGGGAATCTATCGGAAGACCACCTTTATGTTAGAGATCTGTTATTTTGAATTTGGAAGACTACCGTCATGTTAAACCTATTGGGAGGATTGAAGATGTTGAAATAAAGGTATATTTCATTATTTTGTGTGGATATTTTGAGCCAATTGATGTAAAGGCTGATGAAACTCACTATCCTTCTCTAATAGGGAAGATTTGGGTATGTGATGGTCACATAACCATCAATATAGTAGACAATCAACTATAAGTGCATTAGGGTGTTGTTATTAATGTCATACATTTAAATTTGGTTTAAATGTAATAAAGATACTTAGAATAAAAAATTAAAGATATAACCTTCCTTTATATATTATATATGGTGCAAGAAATTGAAATATAACAAAGAATGGATTTAAATGGGGTCAACTAGTTTAGATATCTCAGTCACTCTAATAGTTTAATAAGATAGGGTAAAAATATTCCTTTGTATGATTACCTAAAAAGATATAAAATGAAAATATATATAAATTGGTTGTGATATATTAATATTAAATTAAACCCATATGGGAAGGTGTATCACCTTAGGAAGTAGCTTCACCTGAAATTGGAGATTCAAATATTGATATGTTAAATTTATCTTAAGGTTATCACAATGTTAGACCCATGCAGATGGTATTCAAATCTAAAAATATGATTCCTCAGTACTTTGGTGCCAATAATTTAATAGTGTTACTTCATTTACATTAGGAACACATACTTCTCATGGGACTTAGTGTGATAAATTATGCACTAAATGGAGTTACAACTAGTTGGCTGGTTGTTCATCAAATATGTGATCTCAATTAAGTATAATCACGTGAGATGTTGTGTTTTATATTCCATATTTCACCTTATAATTTAAAAAAATTGCCTTAGTTCCAAGTATTAAAATGTCTTGAGATGAAGTCCATTATTGTGTTAAATTTTGGAAATCACAAAGTATCAAAACTAAATATTGAGTACAAATCTATCAAAAAAATCTATCCCATCTACTAGTGACTTGGAATAGACATCAAGATCAGAGATGAGAGACTAACATATGGCCTCATATTCAATAGGATTTCATATAAAGTTTTTTTAAGGAATAAAACCTACTTGTTCACAAATAATTATACAAAATAAAAAAAAATTCTCTAGGATTGCAGAGGATATGCCTCTTGTGACTAAACAAAAATATAAATGTAGTGTGGATACAAGCATCCTTGAAAGAGTAGAAAAGGGCTATTATAAAATTAAAAAGGGTACTTTCTAAAATCCTATAATATGATTTGGAACAATGCAAATAACTTTAAACACACAAAACATGAAGGAGATAAGGACCTAAAATGACTATTTGAACTAGAGAGAAGCGTAAATATGTAAAATAAGAGTCATCTAGATAGTAACAAAGAGGGTTAATTATGCAACCATAATACCATGGAAGAAATAGGAAAAATGGAAGTAGTTAATTCAAAGAAACTTGATCTATGTCAAATATATCAAGAAATGGTAATAAATATGAAAGATAATATCAATACATAGGCAAAACATAATATGTATAATATTGGGGGTTATTGAACACAACAATAGGTTTCATAATTTGTTTAATTTTTGTGTAATTATGAATATTTTTTCCCTACAAATTTCATAAAATTCAAAGGTGTAGATTATCATTAGGAGAGATTAATATTGAACTCAAGTAATGCATATGACAAATTAATAAGTGACCATATATGATGAATACAAACATGAAGATGAGGGTGAAATAATACATTCACCATATTGTAGAAGATATAATCATCTATTTAATTGATAAATATGACTAGGTAAGTCATATGTTTTTTCAGCCAAAGAAGACATGAGAAACTATTGAATCTATCATAGCACATGAGCTATACTCATTTACACATGGTTTCAGTGGGCATCATAAAATTACCATAGTATTTGGAGATTTAAATAGAAGACTCTTACAATAGAATAGGAATCATTTCCCTATAAAGTGATTCCTTTTGAATAAAAAATTGCACCAACAGCTTTCTCTAGATCTATTATTATTTCCTGCAAGGAATTAATTCATGAATTGATATGAGTATATATAGATGATTGGGAACTTATCTCCATGTTTAAGGAATACCTGTCTAAGCTACTATTAATGTTAGAAAGATGGCATGTGATCCAAATTTTATTACATTTAAATAAGTTTTTATTTTTGAAACAATTTGGCATGTTTATTAGAAATGTGGTCTATAATGATAGGATTTGGGTGGATCAATAATTTTTTTATTAATAGTGGGGATAAAACAACCTTCCATCCCATCATATGTGCAATCATTTTTGGGTCATAATGGATATTATGACAATTTTATCCTTGATTATTCATCCATATTAGAATCGAAGGAAAAGTCATTAAACAAGGATATTAAGTATGAATGAACCTTAGATTGTCAAAAATGTATTCACATAATCAAATAAAATATTAGTCGTAGCTCTAATTTCTATCTTTCCAGACTAGAATAAAATGTTTCATGTCCGTGTTGATGCATCTAGAATAATAGTTGGATCAATTATTGTAGAATGAAATGAAGGAGTTTTATACAATCCCATTCATCTAACAAGTTACAATTTGTATCTATATAATATACATTATAATAAAATAGTGCAATAATCTCTAGAAATGGTATTCATAATGTGGAATTTTTGACACTATTTTTTGGATACTCCATTTGAGATTTTCATAGACCACCAAGAACTATGATATTTGGCAAATAGACCAATATTGGGGGGAAAGAACATAAGATGGATAACGATCTTTCAAAAAAAATTAAAAAAATAAATATGAAAATAGGAAGGGAAAATTTTGAACCAAACCATCTCAATTACATTCAAATAGGGGAAGAACCAAAAGACTTGCAAGATGAATCTTTAGATACACAACTATTCTGGGTTAGTGCAAACTCTAAATAGCTATAAGTCATAAATATATTTGTACAAAATGATATAATTCCATAAAACTATAAAAAAAAAATTGATAAGTAAAAACTTATCACATAATATTTACATTTTAGCATAATATATGGATTTATTTACAAATTACATCAACATGATGTCTTACATAGAGTAAGTAGCCTTAGAGAATTAAGGATCATAGTTGCTATAAATTGAACATGAATGACTTGTGACATGACACTTTGTAGGTGAATTGAGTGTGAGGAAGATATTACAAAGTGGTCTTTTTTGGCCTACATTATTTTAGGATGCACATAGAGTGGCTAAACACTATGATATCTGTTAGTGTAGGGGAAAGCCAAATCATAGGGATGTAATGTCATTGATTCCATATTTAGCTACAAAACCATTTGAATAGTTGGTAATTTATTTTATGGGACCCATTAATATTCCATATAATCATTCAAGTTACATCATCACTATAAATTATTAATTTAGTAAATGAGGTAAGGTAACTACTAATCCAAGTTATAGTGTGAAGGATGCTATAAATTATTGTATGAGAATATTATAAAAAGGCTTGGGTGCCCAAAAAATTTAATAAGTGGCATAGAGATTGCTACACCCTTAACATTTGGCATGTCTTGGGATATGTGTGGCCAACTTGTGGCTTACATACCTCTTTTATATTCTTTTTACATTTATTTATATTTTTAGTTAGGTCAGCCTATGGAATAACCATGGCTAAGTAGACTATATATAGGAGGTAGTGGTTAGTCTTTGATCATCATGTTAAGTCTTTTACTCTTAGTGAATTATTTTGGAGGTTGCCCCCTCAAAGTGGCTTTGCTATATTATCCATTATTCTACTCTGCTATCAATTATTGATGTGTGATCTATCGTATTTACTTATTATGTGTGATATAAAATCATTATATGTGAATATCTAAGTAATTTCATTACAAGCGGTATCATATCTTTGATTTGGAAAAGTTTCCTATGGTGTTTTTTAAGATCTGGTGAGGTGGAACTTCTATGAGAGGAAGGAGTGAAAAACATAACTTGGAATCCAAGAAGAATTATTTTTTTCTATTAGCATAGTATTATTTGAAATGCTTTTTTGAAAAAAATAAAAAATAATAAAAAATAAAAAAAATCACTTTACATAATTGTAGTTATTGGATTCACCTCGATGAGATAATCACAATGATGTATTCCACCGATACACTTTTTTTGTGTCAATTTTCTTAACCTAGTACACAAAAGAAGTCATTGGATTCATCTTGGTGAAGTGATCACAATGTTACCTTCTCTTGGTACATTTTTTTAGGTAAAAAAGCCTCCTATGGTTTGTATATGGATGGTCCTGCATAGGGATGAAAAGCAAGCCAAGAAAATCCTAAGACTCTTACTGATGACATGGAATCTAGAACTTCAGATCCATTGATTTCTCAACTTTAGGTTGATATAAAGGGCTTGGTGTGGCATGATGAATTTATTACAATTCAAACTGATGTTTTAGAGATGCATGGAGAGTGTAATGGGGTTCAAAATTAATTGAATCAGATCACTACTTCATTGGTTGATCTTTCATCTTAGTTACAATCAAGCAACCATCCACTTCATCATTCAGGTCCTCCTCTTCTCAACACTAAAAACTCCATTTATGGTGTGAAACTAATGTTGCCCAAAGTGGACATGCATAAGTTTGATGGTAAGAATATTCTCACATGGATTACCCAAATTGATAATTTATTTGATCTACATCAAACTCCTATTTCTAAAAATGTGATAGTGGGGTCTCTATGTCTAGAACCTAAGAAGCTCATTTGGTATCATTGGTTGTGTGCTCAAAACAAAAATAATGGTTCTCTTGTTACATGGTCTATTTTCACTGATGAGTTATTGGTTCATTATCAGAATAATGTCTTTTAGAACTAATTCATCTAATTAGACAAACTACGGTAAACAATAGCTGTGAAGGATTATATTCATCAATTTCAAAATCTATCCTTAAGGGTGGAAGACATCACTAAGGAAAATTTGACTAATCCATTTTTAGGTGGTCTCAAAGATAGCATCCAATTAAAGGTTTGGATGTTTAACCTAGCATCTGTATTAGAGTCTATCCTATGAGCATGCATGGTAGGGGAAAAAGAGATGGTCAAATGAAAAACCTTCACCACGAGTCGTGATTGCACCTTTCTTGCACCATCATATCCTCAACCCACCAGACTGACACCTTGATAAATTGAGGAGAAGTGACCTAAAGGGTTGTGTTATGTTTGTAACAACAAATAGATCAAAGACCATCATTATGATATAAAGAAGTTGTTTTACATTTAAGGTGTTAATAAGGATGACAATGATGAGGAGGCACTTCGCAAGGATGAAGAAGGTCCTAATGAGGAATCTAAAGACTCTCATCTTACTATTTCCTATTATGCCCTTTTAGGTATTAGTACTATCTAGACTATTAAGGTGGTGGGTTTCCTAAAGAAATAGAATGTCACTACCATGATTTATTCTAGGATCACACACAACATCAATAATAAGTTGGTTTCTCATTTGAACTATTTTATTTATCCTAATCCAGAATTTTAGGTCATGATTGTAGATGGTGGTACTATTAGCTATTTAGGAAAATTCCATAGTATTAAGCTATCAATGGGAGACTACTTATGGATTCTCTTATGTTTGTTATTCCCATAGGGGGAGTTGATATTATTCTGGGAGTATAGTGGCTTACCACTTTGGGCACTATTGAGATGATTTTCCAGGGATTATTCATGCATTATCATTCTGAGGGAATGACATTTGAGATAAAGGGATTAAGGGCTAAATCTCCACAACTTGTTAGATCCCATCAAATGACAAAAATTCTCCAAAAGGGTGCTGAAATATTTGTAGCTCATTTGATTTCCATGGAAGTTCATCCAACTCAACCATTTACACCTCTCAATATACAATAAGAGATTGATGCCCATTCAATTTTTTTTGGTGACATGAAAAAATGACTTCCACATAACCACATACATGATCATTCTATTAAACTTATTCCTAGTAGTACACCACCCAACATAGGTATCCCTATGCCCAATAAAGTGAAATTGAAAAGATGGTATAGGAGATGTTGGATGCATGAATCATTTACCATATCCAAAGTGAATATTCTTCTCCAATTGTCATGGAGTGAAATAAAGATGACACTTGAATGATTTGCCTTGACTACAGGGAACTCAACAAGTACACTATCAAAGATAAGTTTCCTATTCTTATCATTGATGATTTTCTATATGAATTAAATGATGTTCTTTATTTTACTAAGTTAGATCTGCATTTTGGGTCTCATCAAATCTAGATACGTGATGAAGACATACCCAAAACTAATTTCAAGACTCATAAGGGCCATTATGCATTTTTGGTTATGCCTTTTGGGATAACAAATGCACCATCTAGATTTTAGAGTTTAATGAATACTATTTTAAGCCATTTTTGAGGAAATTTGTTCTGATATTTTTTGATGATGTCCTCATTTATGGTAAAAATTTGGAAGACCACTTACACCATGTGAAATAAGTACTCTCAATTTTGGAACAACATCAGTTATATGCCAATCATTCCAAATATACTGTTATAGCTTTTGAGGATGAATATTTGGGTCATTTGGTTTCACATACATGATTAAAAGTGGATCCTAAAAAAATCCAATCAATGGTGGACTGGCCGATTCCTAAGATACTTGAGCAACTAAGGGGATTTTTGGGGCTAACTGGTTACTATCATAGGTTTGTCAAAAATTATGGTATCATTGCATCCCCACTCACATCTTTGTTGAATAAAGACTCCTTTTAGTGGATTGATGTAATGAAATTACTTTAAGAATTAAGTATAACAGTAGAATTATATCCAAATATGACTGAAATATATCCAAATATATGATAATAGATAAGCCACTTCAAGGGGGAAACCTCCACAAGCTTCAATAAGAGTAGAATTCACAAGATGATGATAAATGATTAACCACTACCTCCTATATATAGTCTATCTAGGCCATGATTACTCCATAGGCTGACCTACTAATCAAAAGAAAGCATAGATAAATGTAATATAATGTCAAAGAGGGATAAGTAAGCCACAAGCCAGCTAATACTATCCTCATACATGTGATAGGTTAGGGGTGTAGCATGCCCTTCCCCTTGAAACCAATTTTGAACAACTCTAGATGTTGTTGCAGAAAATCTTCACCTTCCCAAGTTACATCTTCACTACTTTGGTTTTTCCACTTGATCAAATATTCCCTAATCTCTCTGGTTCTCAACCTCTTAGTACGTTTTTGGAGGATCTTTTCTGGTTCCAAAATGACTCATCCTTCTTCATCTAGTTCTGGGAGCTCTATCTGGAAAGAAACTTTCTGTCCAATGACCTTCTTTAAACAAGAAACATGAAATACTAGGTGTATGTGAGATGAATGAGGTAACTCGAGCTTGTAAGCCACACTTATAATTTTTTGTAGAACTTGATAAGGTCCATAATACTTAGGAGCAAGTTTGTTGTCCTTTTTTTGTTGCTTCAAGGACATCTGCTTGTAAGGCTACAAATGAACAAATACCCAGTCACCCACCTCAAAATTTTGCTCACTATGGTGTTGATTTGCTTGTTGATTCAACCTATTTTGTGCCAAGGCCAAATTCTCTCTCAAACTAGCCAAAACCTTTTGTTGATGTTGAATGTGCTCTTCCACATCTCAAACCTTGGTGTACACCTTTAATGAAGAAGTGATGGAAGGTGGATGGTAACCATATAGTGCTAGAAATGGAGACATTTTAGAAGAGGTATGGAAAGATGTGTTATACCACCATTCTGTAAGTGGTAGCCATTTAACCCAATGTTCTTGTTTATCTGATACAAAACAATGGAGATACCCCTCTAAACATTTATTAACCACTTCAGTTTGTCCATCAAATTGGGGGTGGTAAGATGAGCTATGAGCTAGCTGAGTACCCAAACAAGAAAATAGTTCAGTCCAAAAATTACTAGTGAAAATAGGATCATGATCACTTACAATTATTATTGGGGTTCCATGTAATTTGAGAACTGCTTCCATAAAAATACCTGCTACTATACTTGCTAAAAATGGGTGTGAGAAAGCAAAAAAATGGGCATATTTTTTAAGCCTATCCATAATGACCAAAATAACATTCATACCTTTAGAACAAGGTGACCCAGTGATGAAATCCATGGAAACCTCCTCCCACCTTTGACTAGGAATTGCTAACAGTTGTAACAAACTTGGGGTCTTAACTATTTCACCTTTATTCTACTGGCATATCAAGCATTCTTCCACAAACTTTTGTACATCTCCCTTGAGTCCTTCCCAAAATAATTCTTTCTTAATTCTATGATAAGTTTTCAAGAACCTTGAGTGTCCTCCAATTGGAGATGCATGTAACTCTGCCAGAATCTTATGCTTAAGCTCTACATTTTTGCACAAGTATAACCTACCCTTATACCATGACATTACCTTTCCATTCAAATTTGTTAGAGGATAAATTACCTTGCTAGAGATTCTGAATCAGAACCTATGTATCCTTGTCTTGTTCCCATTCTAACCTAGCTTTATCACCCAATCTACTTGCAATATGGACATTGCACAAAGTAATGCTTCTGTGGATGCATCCCATCTGGATAGTGCATCTGCTACTAAATTATCTTTACCCTTCTTGTAGATGATTTCAAAATCATAACCCAACATTTTGGTTACCCATTTTTGTTGTTCCTCAGATGATAATCTTTGCTCCAAAAAGTATTTGAGACTATCATGATCCGTTTTCACCTTAAAGTGTATACCCATCAGATAAGGCCTCCATTGTTTAACTGCATGAAGAATAGCCATCATTTCTTTCTCATAAATAGGTTTTTGTAGATTCTTACCTTTGAATTGATGACTTTCAAATGCAATGGGTCTTCCTTCTTGCATTAGTACTACCCCCAATCCAGACCCAGAAGCATCACATTCAATAGTGAATGTTTGTGAGAAGTCTGGAGTAGCCAAAATTGGAGTGGTGCACATAGTTACTTTTAGTTTCTCAAATGATTTGGTGGCATCATCATTACAATGGAAATCATCCTTCTTTAGCAATGCAGTGAGTGGAGCTGTTATGTTACCATAACCTTTCACAAATCTTCTATAGTAACCTATTAGTCTAAGGAACCCTCAAAGGTTTTTGAGATTTTTTGGCATAGGCCATTCCATTATCGATTTGATCTTCTGGGGATCAACTTTGACCCCTTCATGGGAAATAATGTGACTGAGGTACTCTACCTCCTATACTCTAAAAGCACATTTAGATGGCTTCGCATAAAGTTGGTGCTTCTCCAAAACTATCAACACCTAGGTGCTTCCCATGCCTAACTATAAATCAATATGTCATCAAAGAAAAATAGCACAAACTTCCTTTAAAAAGGCCTAAAAATAGTGTTCATCAAGCTCTAAAAAGTAGATGATGCATTTGTAAGACCAAAGGGCATTACCAAAAACTCATAATGGCCCTCATGTGTTCTAAAAGTAGTTTTATGAACATCTTCATCCTTCATTTTAATTTGATGGTACCCTAAGCGAAGATCCAATTTTGTGAAATAATTAGCACCATGCAACTCATCAATTAAATCATCAATTACTAGAATGGGAAACTTATCTTTGATGGTGTACTTGTTGAGTTCCCTATAATCTAGGCACATCCTCCATGTGCCATTCTTCTTCCACACCATGACCACTGGTGATGAATATGCACTTTGGCTATGCTTGATGATCCCTACTTCCAGTATCTCATGGACCATCTTTTCAATTTCACTCTTTTGTGCATATGGATATATATATGGTCTGATATTTGGTGGTTGACTACTTGGAATTAGTTGAATGGCATGATCATGTTCTCTTTTTGGTGGTAGTCTTTTTGGCATGGCCCCAAAAATAGATGAGTGGTCTTCAAGAATTATTTGTAGATCAAGATGTGTAGATAACTATGTGGGTTAAACTTCTATGGAGCATAATCATGCAATAATTCCCTCTGCCCCCTTTTTTAGCATCTTGGTCATCTGATGTGAACTAATCAATTATGGAGATTTTCCATGTAATCCATGTAGTTCAATTTTCTTACCTTCAGAATGAAAGCACATGAATAGTTCTTGGAAGTTCATCTCAATGGTACCTATGGTTATGAGCCATTGGACTCCCAAAATAGTGTCTGTGTTACCCATGGGAATAGCAAATATAGGAGAGTCGAGATTGTACCCACCCATAGTAAGCTTAATACTATGGCATTTGCTTAAATAATTAATTGTGCCACCATCTGCAATTATGACCTAAAATTTTGGTGCTGGGTAGATGAAATAGTTCAATCGAGTACCAACTTATGGTTTATAAAGTTATGTGTGCTCCCTAAATCAATCAACACTATCACCTTCTGTTTCTTGAGGAAACACACCACCGTAAGAGTTTGTGGAGTGCTAATACCTGCAAGTGCATGACAAGAGATTGTAGGTTTGGAATCTTCAAGTACCTCCTATATATCTTCCTCATCATCATTGGAGGCATCATCTGCTTGTTCATCTTCATTTGGTCCCTCAATGTAGAATAACTTCTTCTCAGCACATCTATGTCCTTTACTCCACTTGCTATCACAACCAAAACATAATCCTTTTGCACGCTTCTCTTCAATTTGTTGAGGGGTCAATCTAGTAGGTGGAGGAAATGTTGGTGATGATATGCTATGATCTTTGAAGTGAGTGAATGGCTGCTTCTTGGTGGTTATGAATTTTTCCTTAGCTTTATGTGCTAGGATAATAGAATCAAAAATATTAAGTGGATTAAACATGCATACCTCATGTTGAATGTGGTCCTTGAGTCCACCCAAAAATAGGTCATTCAAGTTTGCTTCAGAAATTGTCTCCACACGTAAGGATAGGTTCTAAAAATGATGAATATAATCCTTGATAGAGCCAATTTGTTGCAATTTCACTAGTTGGCTAAAGTAATTATCTTTCACACTATTGCCATAGTGTAATTGTAGCTCCTTTGTAAAAATTGACTAGGTGACATTGAGAGTCATCTTTTTCTTTTGAGCACACAACCATAGATACCAAATGAATTGATCGGGTTCAAGATACAAGGATTCCATGGTAACCTTCTATCCACTTGGAATCTGATGTAGGTCAAAAAAACTCTCCATTTGGTTGAGCCAATTGAGTGGATCTTTTCCATCTAATTTGCACATATCTACCTTTGGTAATAGGTTCCTCTGTGGCCATGGAGTTGGATTTGAAGTAGACTAGTTAGGAGAACCACCTTGGTGGGTTTGTGAAATAGAGTTAGCTTGATGATTTGACTCATTAATGTTCAAAGACATCATGATATCTCCCAAACCATCTTGTATGGATTGCATATTAGATTGTATGTCTTGCACCTCACTCTAAATGCCTTGCACACTATAGTCAAGCTGGCTCACTTTGTGATCTATGTCAGAAAACCCTAGTACAAAGGGTCTAGTACATCCCCCTTTTGACTCCATCTCTTCCTTGTTAGGAGTTTTAATTGGAGTTTCAGCACCCTTCCCTCGACCCTGAGTTTGTGGAAAGGGTTTTACGATGTCAACCCTTATTGGCACTTTTGACCCAAAATTTGACCAAGTGATTTTAGAATTATGTCAGCCTCAAATCAAAATATACAAAGAACATAACATATCCAATTTTTTCTAATCTTTCCAAAAATGTAAATAACTCAGAAAAATTCTTTGAATTGCGCACTATAGAGCAATTTTATGAAAAACCATAAAATAATGATAACAATTGTAAAACAAATCCAAATGAGCTGAAATTTTAAGGGAAGCTTAATTTTATTATTTTGCACCTTCAGTAAAACATTTTGTAGATAAATTCATAACCATTTTTTATATATCACAAAATTTAAAAATTTAGTGTTTCACCCACAAGATTGCCCAAATCATAGCTCTGATACCACTTGTAATGAAATTACTTCAAGAATTAAGTATAACAACATAATTATATCCAAATATGACTAAAATATATCTAAATATATGATAATAGATAAGCCACTTCGAGGGGGAAACCTCCACAAGCTTCAATAAGAGCAGAATTCACAATATGATGATAAATGATTACCCACTACCTCCTATATATAGTCTATTTAGGCCATGATTACTCCATAGGCCGACCTAATAATCAAAATAAAGCATAGATAAATGTAATATAATGTCAAAAATGGATAAGTAAGCCACAAGTTAGCTAATATTATCCTCATACATGTGATAGGTTAGGGGTGTAGCAATTGATATAGCTACCAAGACATTTAAACAATTGAAATTGGCAATGTGCACCACTCTAGTGTTGGCTACTCCTAATTTTTCCAAGACTTTTATGGTTCAATGTGATGCATCTAGGTATGGTATTGGTGATGTACTCATGCAATAAGGTAGACCACTTGCATTTTAAAGTCATCAAATATAGGTTAAAAATCATCACAAGCCCATTTATGATAAGGAAATGATGGAAATTTTTTGTAGTCAAACAATGGAGGCCTTATTTCATGGGTCATCACTTTTAGGTAAATACTGATCATGAAATCTCAAATATTCTATGGAACCAAGGTTATCATTTGAAGAATAATAGAAATGGGTAACTAAGATGTTAGGCTATGATTTTGAAATAGTTTACAAGAAACTCAAGGACAATGTAGTGGCAGATGCACTATCTAGGAAGGATGAATCAATTGAGGCATTTCTATATGCTATGACCATTCTATAGGCATACTAGCTATAAGAAGCATGATCAAAATGGGACAATGATGGTGATACCCATGATTTTATTTAAAATCTTCAACAAGGTTTGGGTGGATTTCAAAAATTTCACATGGAATGATGATCTATTATGGTATAAAGATAGATTATACCTATGTAAGAATTATCTTCTTAGGAAAAAAATCCTTTAGGAACTTCATGCAACTCTAATGGGGGTCATTCAATATTTTTGAAAACCTATCATATAATCAATCAAGATTTTTTTTGGTAAGGACTAAAGGGGGATGTCCAAAAATATGTGGTTTAATGTATGATTTGTCAACAAAATAAAGGAGAAAACATCAAAACTTTAGGTCTTTTGCATCATTTATCCATCCCTAGCTAATGTTTGGAAGAGGTGTTTATGGATTGCACTACAGGGTTATCAAGATCTGATGGTCAAAATGTTATCATGGTTATGGTAGATCATCTTAGTAAGTATGCTCATTTATGTTCTTTATCATAGGTATTTGTTGCTAGTACAATAGCTTCTACTTTTTACAATATAGTTTAGAAATTACATGGTACCCCTAAGATCATTATTAGTGATAGAGATCCCATCTTCACTAGTAATTTTTAGACTGAGTTATTTGCATGTGTGGGTTCCCAGTTGGCTCATAGTTCATCCTATCATCCTCAATCAAATGGACAAACACAAGTAGTCAAAAAATGTTTGCAAGGATATCTTTGTTGTTGTGCTTCTGATAAATATGATAAATGGGTTCATTAGTTACCACTTGTTGAATGGTGGTATAATACTTTTAATCATAGTTCTTCCAAAATGTCTCCTATTTTGGAACTATATGGATATCACCCTCCATCCATCACTTCAACCTTGAAGGTCCATCCTAAATTTCATGTAGTTGAATAACATATTCACCATCAATAGGAGGTCCTTATTAGTTTGTTTGAAAATTTAGCCATGGTCTAGAATCACATGAAATAATAAGTAGATCAACACACAACTGAATGGAACTTTGCAAATGGAGATTTGGTCTTTGTTCACTTACAACCATATAATCAGATGTCTTTGAAATAACATAAATAGGATAACAAGCTCTCACCTAAGTATTATGGGCCTTATCAGATCTTACAAAAAATTAGTAGTGTGGCCTACAAGTTAGAGTTTCCTTCTTCCACTAACATACATCCTGTATTTCATATCTCATGCCTAAAGAAAGTCATTAGACACAAATTTTCTACCCAAACTAAGTTACCAAAATTGGATGAGGAATGAATATTTATTCTTGATCCTTAGGTGATCCTTCAAATGCACACTAAGTAGTTATGTTCTCGAGCAATTAAGGAGTACCTAGTCAAATGGAAGAATCTTTCTTGTGAAGATGCTACTTGCGGGGATGAATCTTTATGTAGTAACATATAGATTTGACTCAATGTTGAGGAAAATGTATTTTTGAATGGGAGGGGCATGTTATACCCTTAATATTTAACATATCTTGGGATATGTGTGGCTGACTTGTGGCTTGCATACCTCTTTTATATTCTTGTAACATTTCTATATATTCTTAGTTAGGTCAGCCTATGGAATAACCATGGATAAGTACACTATATATAGGAGGTAGTGGTTAGTCTTTGATCATGATGTTAAGTATTCTACTCTTAGTGCATCATTTTGGAGGTTGCCCCATTGAAGTGGATTTTCTATATTATCTAGTATTCTACTATGTTATCAATTATTAATGTGTGATCTCAAATATTTACTTATTCTATGAGATATAAAATCATTTTGTGTGAACATCTAAGTAATTTAATTATAGGGATTTTTTTTAAATACTCAAATGTTTTTATAATAATTCTTGCTTTTACAGTAGAAGATTACAACTTAACACCCCTAGTCCAATGGTCAAGAAGAATCATCTAATAAGTTACTAGATAAATCTCTCATGAAGATATATAATGGGTAGTGAGATGACTGGGAAGATTGCATCCTAGAAATATTATGGGCATACAAAAAAAATATATCAACATGAAATGGGTTACACTCCACTCCAATTTGTTTAAGACACAAAATCTATCATGCCTATGGAATATTTAGTACCTAGCCTATGAATTGTGATAATTACTAGGCATGGGGATAAAGAATTTTTGGAAGATAATTTGATGCAGATAACTTAAATGGGTGGAACATGGAGGATGGATAATTGGAATAAATAATTGTAACTTGAAAATTAAATAAGGCCAACTAAAGTAGAAGGTTTTACTCTAGGAATTAAAGTTTCAAGCACACCCAGGAAAGTTGAGAATCAAATGGAAGAACCAATACATAATCCATAATTTATAAAGGTATGGAGCCATAATATTTAGATATATTAAGGAAATGATCTTCATATAAGAATAAATGGTATAAGGCTCAAGCCCTACCCCATTTGTTCTCAAATGAAGGAAATGCACTAATAAATGTTGTATAGAAAAAAGTAATTTAGGACTTAACTTTTTATTTTCATTTTTTTTAGGTTTTATAATAGTATTATAACATGAAATAGTTTCAATCACAAGATATAAAATAATTTGGAGAAGTGAAGTTAAGGGTATTGTTGTTAATGACAACACTAAAATGGG
>JARHVA010008989.1:295000-305000 GCA_037957365.1 Torreya grandis | reverse complement strand
TAGAGGAGGATTTGGTTAATAGGTTTGGAATTTTGGATGAACTAGGACAGCATGAGGACTACACAAGTTTATTCAATGGAGGGAAAGTTGTGGGAGGTTTTGGAGTGGTTGGTGATGCCTCCATGGAATAGGGAGTGTCTCTTGTGGATGTTGCCCTTCCTATGATTTTGGAAGGGCAGATTGAGGAGCAACAGGTTATTGAATCAAATATTGATATGGGTATAGAAATTGAGGCCATAGCTCTTCCCATACAAGTAAAGATGTCAGAGATGGAGAAGAGAGGTAGGGCTTCTTCTCACTTAGGAATTATATAGAAGGAAGGGAAAAAAATAGCTCCTGAAAGAAATACTAAACTAGGGAGAAAGAAAGATACAGAGAGGATAAAGATGATTGGGGAAAATCTAGTTGAGTCAGGTGCGGTCAAGACCTTAGACTCCCATTTCTTGCCTCCTCCAAAATGATTGTTATATCTTGGAATGTTAGGGGCTTGAACAATGGCCCTAGACAAAAAGCTATTCAGGAGTTGATTAGGAATCAGTGTCCAAATGTTCTTTTTCTTTAGGAAACTAAGGTTTTAGTGGAGTTCATGATGAGTCTTGCACCCAAGCTTTGGAAGCATGGATCTTGTCAATGCATAGGGGCACATGGGTCTGCGGGAGGCATGGCTTGTCTTTGGAATCCATGCAAGGTGTAGCCGGTGTCATGGGTTGCTTTTAGGTCCTCTCTTTCTCTGGTCTCCTTATGCAGTGGATCGGGAGAGTACGTCCTTCTGTCAAATGTCTATGCTCCCACTAATTTCTAAGGTAAGCTTCAGGTTTGGAATAACATTCATTTAGTCTGAAGGGGCTTTCCATATCTGCCATGGATTATCACTGGTGATTTCAATGCTATATTGGACTTAACAGAAAAAAAGGGAGGTAATGCTAGATTGGAACCATCTTCCTATTTGCTTCGAGACAAGGTTTTGGAGCACAACCTGGTGGATATTAAGCCTTGTACTGGGTGGTACACCTGGAAAAATAAGAGGATGGGTGATAACTTTATTTCTAAGCATATTGGTAGGTTCATGACTTCTTACTATTGGGTGGGTGGCTTATGGTCTTTGAGTTTTGAGATCCTAGATTGGAGAGGTTCCGACCATTGGCCAATTAAGCTTCACATTTCTTCAAATTGTTTGCAGAAGAAACTGACTTTCAAATTTCAACTAATGTGGCTTAGGGATCAGGCCTTATTTGATCGAGTTGCTAATTAGTGGAGAATTGGGAGACTGGCAGCTGGTATAATGATGTATACTTTTGCTAAGCTACTCCAGTTTGTGAAATATCAGCTCAAAAAGTGGAATATATTGAGTTTTGGGAATATTTTTTAGGAAAAGAAAGAGGCACAAGAAGAGTTAAATCTGATTACTAGGATGATCTGGGAAGAGGGGCTATCTGAATCCTTGTGGAGAGATGAAGCGAGGGCTATCAAGAGGGTGGAAGAATGGGAACTGAGAGAGGAAATCTTTTGGAAGTAGAAAGCCTGAATTGAGTGGCTGTAGGAGGGGGACAGGAACACAGCTTTCTTCTTCAACTCGGTTAGAGCCAGGCAGCATGGTAATAGGATAAATTCTTTGGTTTCAGACAATGGAGAGACTATCTCTTCCATGAGAGCCATGTGCAATGAAGTTGTCTAGTATTTTGCTTCTATTTTCAATGAAGAAGGATCGAGGGGTTCTGTTGCTGAAGATCAGATACTCTCCTGTATTCCCAACTTGGTTTTTCAGGAGATGAAGGAGTAGTTGATGTGCCCTATCAACCTTGAGGAGCTTAAAAATATTGTCTTCATGATGAAAAAAGGTAAGGCTCTTGGCCCAGATGGATTTTTGATTGAATTTTTTCAAGAGTTTTGGGAAATCATCAAACTTGATCTTTTGGCTGTGGCTCAAGAGTCTCAAATTAACAAACAAATGCTTCATGCCTTAAACTTGACATTTCTAGCACTCATTCCTAAGAGAGAAGGGGCTGATCACCTAAGTCAATTTAGGCTGATCTCTCTTTGTAATGTTGTCTATAAGATTATATCAAAGTTGATAGCTAAAAGATTGAAAAAATGGCTGGGGGTGCTGATCTTCAAGGAACAAAGTGACTTTGTGGAGGGGTGGCAGATTCTTGATGGAATTATGGTGGCTACTGAGGCTATTCACTCCATTTCTAAATCTAGGGAAAAGGTGATGTTTATGAAGCTGGACATGTCGAAGGCATATGACAGGGTCTAGTGGTCCTTTCTATAGAAGGTCTTGGCTGCCTTTGGTTTTAGGGAGGAATGGATTAGATGGGTTATGAGTTGTGTGAATTTGATCTCTTTCTCTATTTTGGTGAATGGGGAGCACTCACAACTCTTTAGAGATTCACGTGGTTTGAGGCAAGGGGATCCATTATATCCCTATTTGTTTCTTCTTCTAGAAAAAGGTCTTAGATGGTTGGTCAAAAATAAGACTGGTGAAGGTGCAATTCAGGGATGGAGGTGGAGAGGTAACCTTCCAGTTCTTTCTCACCTTTAGTTTGTGGATGATGTGGCTTTGATGGGAATGGATAACATGAGGGAAGCAACCAACATTCGTAGTAGTTTGGATACCTACTTGGCTGCCACGAGATAGGTTATTAATGGGGATAAATCACCTATTTTTTTCTTCAACACTCTGCCACCTATACAGAGGAGGGTGGCTGACACTCTTCGATTTCAAATTGGTAGCCTTCTAGTACTGTATCTTGGTATCCTGATATCTGTTGGGAGATAGTCTAAGTATTTGTGGCAGGGGATTCTAGACAAATTTAGGGCCAAAGTGAATCATTGGACCAACTGATGGCTATCTTTTGTGGGTTGTGTTCAGCTGATTCAGTCGGTGGTGCAGGTGCTTCCTATATACAGGTGTATGCTCCAAGTGGTGCTCGTGGGCTTTGTTAAGGATCTTGATTCCTTGGAAAAATAGTTCTTATGGGCTGACAACTTGTCTTAGATGAAATGGAGCTTGATTAGGTGGGAGGTTGTTTGCAGCCCAAAGAGGCTGGATGGCTTGGGATTGAGGCAGTCTATCCTGGCTGGTACGGCCTTGGCTACCAAGCTGTATTGGAGATGGTGTGAGGAAAAAGATTGCATTTGGGCTAGGGTCATGAATTTTAAGTATTGTTTTGGGATTCTTGTGAGAGATATCCCCAGATATAGCTTGTCAGGTAATGGATCAGTTATTTGGAATACTCTCAAGAAAGGAGCAACTTTGATTAAGAGAGGTCTATTTTGGATTTGTAAGGGGGAAATGAGGCACAATTTTGGTATGATTCGTGGGATGGTTTTCCCCCTTTTGTTATCTAGTACCCACATCTTAAGGGCCTTGCATGAAGATTTAATGAGGTAGGTTGGGTTAAGGTGGGTGATTACAAATCCTTCCTTCTTCACGGTCAACTGACAGAGGTGAGGTGGAAGGAGCAGGAAGATTGGCCGATTATTGGTATGGTGGTTGAGTGCATTGAGCTTCAGGAGATCCTTCCTGATCAATTTTGCTATGCTCTGAGGGAAAATGACTTGCTGGCTTGGTCACCTCATCCCAAAGGGAAATACATGATTGTTGCGGGTTACCAGGAGCTGATAACACAACAATGGGGTGATGGTGGGGAAGTGCCTTGGTGGAAAAAAGTGTGGAACAACATATCTTGGCTGAAGTGCAAGTTTTTAATTTGGACTTTGACATGGAATCACTGTTTGACCTGGGAGAATATTAGACGTAGAGGCTTTGTTGGCCCTTCACGGTGTGTCCTATGTCATGGAGCGGAGGAGGATTTGTCTCACTTATTTTTAGCTGCCCCTTCACTGTTCATTTGTGGCATGCTTGGTGGGATGCGTGGAGATGTCAATGCTTACACACCTCTTCCTTGGTTGAGTTTTCGTCTGAATTGGGCAGGCTGCCTTCTGCTGTGCATTTTCTTTAGGAGGCGTGGTACGCTGGTCCAATTTTTTTGATGTGGCAAGTTTGGCTAGAGCGGAACCACTGAATATTTACTGAGGAGAATTTAGCGACCAACCAAGTTTGGACTATGATTATTAGGATGATACAGGAGACTATGGAAGCTAAGAGCAAAATTATTTTGCCACTGGCACAGGGGGATACTGATTTGGTTAAAATGCTTGGCATCCTGAACATTTCTCTGGCTACTGCTTGTGTTAGACGTGGCCATGGTGGGAAGAATAAAATATAGAGGAGTGGGAAATGGACACCCCCTCCAAAAGGTTTTCTAAAAATTAACATGGATGGTTCTGCTAGAGGTAATCTTGGCCTGGCTGGGATTGGTGGGATTGGTAGGGATCCCTCTAGAGATGTTGTTTTCATTTTATCTACCCACATGGGAGAATAGATGGTGAACATGATGGAAGGCATTTCTATTCTATATACTTTGAAGAGAGCTTATGAGTTAGGCTGGTGCAAGGTGGAGTGTGAATCTAACTCACAAATCTTGATTAATATGATCTAGGAGACGAAAATCAATGATGTAAGCTGGCAACTATCTTTGGTAGTGCAGTAGATTCTTCAGATTAGTTCACTTATGGATTTCATTTCCTTTACTCACATCCCGAGGGAATGGAATGGGGAGGTTGACTGCTTGGCCAAGTGGGCTTCTGAGAATATTGGTGGATGCAGGGTGGATGACTGGGCGATGTTGTCAGAGGAGGTGAGTCGGAACTTTGATAGAATTCTTAGAGAAGACAGTAATGTTGTTGGATCATGATGGTTTTTAGTGCTTGTTTCTTCATTTTTCTTGGGTTGTTGGGGCTCTGGCCCTTTGTTGTATTGTCTTTTTCCATAAATTCATAAAGTTTTTAGCCCTTTTATTTTTTAAAATAAAATGGTAGAAGGCTCAAGCCCCACCTCATTTGTTTTCAAATAAAGGAAATTCACTAATAATTATTGTATAGAAAAAATTAATTTAGGACTTAACTTTTTATTTTAATATTTTTAGGTTTTTTAATAGTATGAGAACATGAAATAGTTTCAATCACAAGAGATACAATAATGTGGAGAATTGAAGTGTTTGGTATTATTGTTAATGACAACATTAGAATGGGTTTGGGAGAGGAATCTATGACATCTCTACAATTTAACTAAGTCCAAGAATGAGGCTTGAGTAATGAATAAAAAAATTGAAGGCAAAGAGATAAAAAATCAATGGCATAAAATTAAATGAGGTAGTTAATGACAATAAAAAATAATATCATGTAGATTCCAAAAAGGGTGGATATTTTGAATAAATATCAATGTCCAAAATTGGTTTTTTCTTTTCAAATTTAAATGGTAGCACATTGCATAATTCATGTCAAAGAAGGAAAAAAATGAAACTTTACATGTGTTAACTCATAAATTAATTCCAAAATTAGGAAACACATGTGAATTCAAATGATATTATTATTTTCTACTCTGTTGTCAATTATTGTTGTGTGATCTCTCATATTTGCTTATTCTGTGAGATATAAAATCATTGTGTGAACATCTAAGAAATTTCATTACAGGGTTTTTTTTTTAAATACTCAAATGTTTTTATAATAATTCTTTATTTTATATTAGAAGATTACAACTTACCACCCCTAGTCCAATGGTTAAGAAGAATCATTCGATAAGGTACTAGATAAATTTTTCATGAAGATATATAATGGTCAGTGAGATGATTGGGAAGATTGCATCCTAGAAATATTATGGGCATACAAATATATATATATATATATATATATATATATATATATATATATATATATATATATATATATATATATATATATATATATATAATGGGGTACACAACACTCCAATTTGTTTAAGACACAAAAGCTATCATGCGTATGGAATATTTAGTATTTATCCTATGAATTGTTATAATTACTAGGCCTAGGGACAAAAAGGTTTTGGAATATTATTTGATGGAGATAACATAAATGGGTTAAACATGGAGGATGGATAATTATAATAAATAAGTTATAAAAACAATTCAAAAATCTTGGCATGATCGTAATTTTAAAATGAAATAAGTCCAACTAAAGTAGAAGGTTTTACTCTAGGAAGTAAAGTTTTAGACACACCCAAGAAAGTTGAGAATCAAATGGAAGAACCCATACATAATCCATAATTTATAAAGGTATAGAACCATAGTAGTTATATATATTAAGGAAACATTATTCATATAATAATAAATGGTAGAAGGCTCAATCCCTACCTCATTTGTTCTCAAATGAAGGAAATGGACTAATAAATGTTGTATAGAAAAAAGTAATTTAGGACTTGAATTTTTATTTTCAATCACAAGAGATACAATAATTTGGATAAGTGAATTTATTGGTATTGTTGTTAATGACAACACTAGAATGGGTTTGTGAGAGGAATATGCGACATCTCTACAATTTAACTAAGTCCAAAAATGAGGCCTAAGTAATGAAGAAAAAACTTTAAGGACAAAGATAAAAAATCAATGGGATAAAAATACAAGAGGTGGTTAATGACAAGAAAAAATAATATCATGTAGATTCCAAAAAGGGTGGATATTTTGATTAAATATCAATATCCAAAATTGGATTTTTATTTTTTATTTTTTTAATTTTATAATTTAAATTTAAATGGTAGAACATTCCATAATTCATGTCAAAGAAGTAAAAAACATGAAAATTTCCATGTTTTAACTCATAAATGAATACAAAAATTAAGACACACATGTGAATGCAAATGAGATTATTATTTTCTACTCTACTATCAATTACTATTGTGTAATATCTCATATTTGCTTACTCTGTGAGATATAAAATCATTTTGTGTGAAAATATAAGTAATTTCATTATAGGTTTTTTTTTTAAATACTCAAATTTTTTTATAATAATTCTTTCTTTTACGGTAGAAGAGTACAACATAACACCCCTAGTCCAATAGTCAAGAAGAATCATCCAATAAGGTACTAGATAAATTTCTCGTGAAGATATATAATGGGCAGTGAGATGACTAGGAAGATTGCATCCTATAAATATTATGGGCATACAAAAATATATATAAACATGAAATGGGGTACACTCCACTCCGATTGGATTAAGACACAAAAGCTATCTTGCCTATGGAATATTTAGTAACTAGCCTATGAATTGTGATAATTACTAGGCATGGGATCAAAGAGTTTTTGGAGCATCATTTGATGGAGATAACATAAATCGGTGAAACATGGAGGATGGATAATTAGAATATATAAGTTAGAAAAATAATTCAAAAATCTTGGCATGATCATAACTAGAAGATGAAATAAGTCCAACTATAGTAAAAGGTTTTACTTTAGGAAGTAAAGTTTCAAGTACACCCAGGAAAGTTGAGAATCAAATGGAAGAACCCATACACAATCCATAATTTATAAATGTATGGAACCATAACATTTAGATATATTAAGGAAACATTCTTCATATAATAAATGGTAGAAGGCTCAAGTCCTACCTCATTTGTTCTCAAATGAAGGAAATGCACTAATAAATGTTGTATAAAATAAGTAATTTAGGACTTAACTTTTTATTTTCATTTTTTTAGGTTTTTTATTTGTATGAAAAAATGAAATAGTTTTAATCAAAAGAGATACAATAATGTGGAGAAGTGAAGTTATTGGTATTTTTTTTAATGACAACACTAGAATGGGTTTGTGAGAGGAATCTGTGACATCTTTATAATTTAACTAAGTCCAAGAATGAGGCATGAGTAACGAATAAAAAAATTTAAGGAAAAGAGATAAAAAATAAATGGCATAAAAGTAGAAGAGGAAATTAATGACAAGAAAATATAATATCATGTAGATTCCAAAAAGGGTGGATATTTTGAATAAATATCAATGTCCAAAATTGGTTTTTTTTTTTTTTTTGAAGTTTAAATAGTAGCACATTGAATAATTCATGTCAAAGAAGGAAAAAACATGAAAATGTCCATGTGTTAAATCATAAATGAATACCAAATTTAGGACACACATGTGAATGCAAATGAGATAGGTCAAAGGATTGACATAATAAAGTGGAAAATATTTATATAAAATGAAGGGACATGCATGTAAATATTACTTTAAAAACTTTGTGAATTTGAAATTTTTTCTTTGCATCAAATGATAACTTTATAAAAGAAGATTAGACTATGTAGAACCACACTAGAACTTTACTACAAGAAGGAATCTAATTTCAGAGTAAAAATTTGGTTGTCAATCCAATCATTGTTCTATTAAATATGTATAGAAAGAGGAGATGTAAATTGCATTAGCATTATGATAATTCAAATGGTTGGATATAGATCCATTCAAATTTATCAATATGGAAAATAGGGAATGGTTTTCCCACCCTCAATAAGTCACAATAGCTGAAGGAGTGGTGCTCCTTCCTCATCCCTTAAGAGGTTTGGATGTTAAGAACTTGGTTAAAGGACTCATGTTTGGATAAAATGATGAACTGATGATAGAATAATGACTAGATATAAATAAGTTGATATTCACCTCTAAGTAGAGGTGATGATTCTCATCAAATCCACATGCATATCATAAGATATAGGGGTGTCAAATAGGGGATGATAACTATAAGTGTACAAGAAAAATATCCCCCTTTTTGTCAGGAAATTTAGGAATAATATGTTATCTAAATAAAATGAGTTCCCATTGTGAAATTAAATGATGCATAAGTAAGGGTTCCTAAAAAGTTCACAATGCACTAATATTGGAAGACTATTAAGGGCAATAGACATATAACCAAAGGATTAATTAATATTTCACACTGGATGGTGAGGTTAAGTGAAGAGTGCAAGTTACCCAATTTCCTAGTTATTGTAATTAAAATAAATGTAGGGAAGCTATTTGTTAGAATAAACAAATCATTATAATACCAAATTTTGTTACTCCTATATTTCACATATTGGATGATGTCAAAGGAACATATATCAATAGATGTGGATTACTCACTAGAAAATGCATTTCTAAATATGGTGTGGCTAAGGAATGGAAAAACCTATCAACACATTAAAAATTTCATAGGGTGTTTAAAATAAATTCAACACATAATTTTAGCTAATCTACAAGTACCAAAAAAAGTCTAGGAATATCTCAAGCCCATAAAAAATGTCACAAAGCTACATAATGGAATGCATATAGGAATTTAAGATCTCTAAAAAATATGTATCATTCCCCTTCCATTCTTCATATACATTTCATAGGGACAAGTAGAAGAACTCCAAAAAAATAGGTTATTTTCATAGAGTTTCAAACCATTACAATGAATGCCACTTGTAGTCAAGTGTTCACAAATTTAATTATATGCCAGCCATAGGTCCAAGAACAAGCCCAATCCAAATCAAAACTATAACCATATTATTCAATAGTGAAAAAAATTCTATCAAAGTGCAAGACACCTATTTAAAAATATCTCCACCACCAAAAAGGACCTACAAATAAAACCATGGCAGGTAACCCTTGTATGCCCACCATCATAGCCAAATATGATATTTAACCCTTAGAAGTTAAAATGGAAGAAGTGTCTAATGTTTTAATTTAATATTTAAATAATGTTGTGTAAGATGAAGAAGAGGAATGTTTTTTTATTATAAAAGGATATACATGAATGTTAGGTTCATAATAGAGTTCCATCCATTTTTCTTGTTGAAATTATACCTCCAATAGATCCCATCACAGTTGACATAGTCACATAAGAGGAACAAGGGAAGTGTGTATTAAAATATTTGTTTTAAGAATATGCATTTGTTTATATCTCATAAACATAAGCAACTATTTACACATAAGAACTGAGTGTAATCGAAGAAAGAGTGTAGGGTATTAAGTGCAATCTAAAAGATCCAATGGTAACCTTCACTATTGAGAACCAAAAAGAATAAAATGAGGTTGAATACAGTCCTCTTAGGTCATTGGTAATAAAACCTCACACATCATGATATACATGGACATACCCTAGAGTTTTAGAGTGAATAGATACA